>SKCR01036482.1:0-105991 GCA_019454045.1 Zanthoxylum bungeanum | reverse complement strand
AGAGCCCAACCCTTTTTGTTGCTATAAAAAGAACCCTTCACCAACCTTCTCAACCTAGTCCTAGTCCCTATCTCATTACACAACACATAAGAAAATTACAGGAATAATACACCAAAAAACAGTAATCAAAGATAAGATGAAACGGCAAGCGAAACACAAGGACAAACAATAGCAAAAGACGGAGAACGACGACTCAAAACAGTAAGCAACGACGAGAATAGTGAACCGGGAGATTTCTTAGCATCCACCCTTCCGACATCGGGTACCGTACATCCGAAGGTGATTTAAGGTTAGACCTGAGGTACCTTTTCATTAGTTTATATTCGTTTTTTTATTATTGAATTTCTATTCGCATGAGAGTCGTTTATGGATGCAGTTGTGGCTTGAATGAAATGGAAGAGTGTCGTCTCTTGTGGTAATAGGATGGAACCCAGATGTAAAATCTGTAGCCGAATCCGAATGGACGGTAGTAGTAGTGCGGTCTGTACTTGGGATCAACTCCACGACCACTTGAGTAACGCACCTTCTCTCTCTTGTTTTGTGTTCTTTTATTTATTTATTTTTCGTCCCTAAATGTTGCATGTTGCTTATTTATGCATGACTCAATCGAGCCATGGGCTTAGTAAGTGGAATGAAAGATCCCCTATGGGAGGGGTTAAGCCCTTTACCACGATGCATTTCCGCGCCGGTTGACTTGTTTTCGGTTGGATGCAAGACACGTTCATCAATCGGACAAGTTAGAATAATATGATTGTCTTTTATGTTTGTATACATGATTGATGTGACGCATATGGGCTTAGTATGTTGTCTAAAGGTCCTCTCTTTGAAGAGATCAAGACCCCAAAAGGCACCTTTATTCGGCAGTACTTTCGCCGCGCCCCTTTATTTTGTTGTTATGTATTGCGTCCCATTTCATGCCCAGTCTGTTCCCGTTCGACACGTTTAACGAACGCAACTCGCACACTCATTGCTTTTGGCCTTATCATGCCTCAGGTCTCATTGCCGTTCGAAACGCTTTTACGACGCCATACGAAGTGAGCATCTGTTTCATTCCTTCGAAACGCGTTATCAAACCCATACTACGTGAGCCATTCTTCATAAAATTGATTCCTTCGGCCAAGGTTGAAGTTTTGGGGAAAAATCATCCATGCTTTTTCATAAAATGAATTCCATGTAACATCATCTATATACATGCAGAGCATTCTTATTCCTCAAATTTCACAGAACATGCTTCAACCAATTTGTCCCATTTTAACCTAAGTATTTCAATGCTTAACCATGGCTCCATGATACCATTGTTGGTTTCTATAATATGTCCCAAGGAAAGATTAAGCATTTGAAATACAATAAATGAATATATATTTAACTTTGAAGTATGGCGGAATCATACTTACAATGCTTTGTTGATGAAGAAAATCAAACCAAAATGGAAGCTCCAAGTGTTGATTGATTCGGCCAAGAGGAGAAGAAGGTGGAAAGCTCCAAGCTTTGTGAATTCCTTGCTCTATGATGGTTTCCCTATCACCTCTTTTGATCCCTTGAAGGTGCTAGCCTTGCATGTGAGAAGATGTTCCAAACAACCACACTATCTTCAAGCTTTTGGCAACCAAAATGAAGAAGATGAAGACCAAAAACTGCATGCAGTTTTCGGCAATGTGAGAGAGAAGAGAGATTTTTCTTATTTGATTTTTGATACCAAAAATCAATTTATATTTATGCCATAATATTTATTAAAATAATAAATCTATGACACAAACCATGCAAAGGCTTAGAGTGTCAAACACTCAAATTCCATGCATAACAATTGAGTGTATTATACACTATCACCATGCAATGCATTATCAATAAATAATACATATAATGACATGTGTCATGTGGGCCCACACGTTTCCAAATGAAAGCGGGCCCACGTGCACTCACGCGTTCGGGTTCGATATTTCCGAAATACCGAACTTGCGTCGCGACGTTAATTAAATCGAATTTAAATAAATAATCGCGCCTAGCGAAATTATTATTTACGTCGCTAACGAATTAATTCTAAATTAACTCGTATGCCCGAATTAAAATCTAATTTTAATTTCGCGTCGAAATCGAATTTCAATTATTATATCGAATATAATAATTTTACTGATTAATTCCAAATTAATCGTTCTCTCTCTCTAAATAAGGCACTTTATCCGAGATAAAGTTTCTCCGCAATTAATCCAAGATTAATTAAGTTCGAATCAAATATCATAGGTGAATCTTCAGGAAGCGACCCAAGAGATCTCCGGATATGTTGGCAGTAAATACGGTCGTCGGATAATCCGAACACGCACGTACCTCGTACTACGTTCTTACCGATTCACAAGACAAGGTTGGCTTCTAGCAAAGCGCCATGCCTACCCAATTCTCCAGAAATATTCTTATAGGAATATAAGATCTATATCAAGCGTAGTATACCGTAGTATTGCGTACATCGATCCAGTATCGGATGATCACATGCTAGGCCTGGGGCTGGAGATGTGTCTGCCCCGTACGAAACATATATCGGACATCAAGCAACTAGTCTCTTTAAATCGGACAATCCTGACCTAGTCATATTGTCCCGACGGTTGCAACCTTTTATAGAGTACTAGTTCTGTGTCCTGCGTGATCATCACCTCCATATGTCTGAAGCGATACTTCCATCTTGACATCACATCCAGTACACTACGATTCTCGATAAACCCAGAAGAGGTGTACACAGAACCGGTTAAGGTCCCCAACCACCAAAACCAAAGTTTACCGATTGTCGCAAGTACTAGCGATGTAAGTCTCAGGTTAAGACCATATACACCTACCCTGATGCGGCCTCCCATAGACACCTAGACATACTACCAATGGGATTCCGCGGGGTCTATCCAGAGCGAAGCTGTTTTCCGTACCATCGGTAAAACACAACCTCCTATCGCACTTGCATAAGTATCCAATACTTAAATATATGAGAACTATGCCGTTGTGCCCTCACAACGTGCACAAGCGCAATACTAGTCTATTCCGCATTATCGATGTCCAGTCTCGATAATACTACGGCTAGGGATATTTAATGATTAAACCTTTATGGATTGATACTGTCTCTCATCATCTCAATCCAGTACTAATCATATGGACTTTCGCCATTTATATATCAAAGTAAATAATTTTACAAAATGCAAAAGGCAATTTCATTATTACATAGTTAATTTTGTACAATAATACAATATCATTTACAAACAGTGACGCTATGGGACACAATGTCTAACAATCTCCCACTTGGCCTATAGCCAGTCACTCAAGCATCTAATACCCGAACTATGTATGTGTCGTTCAAAAACTTGCTGAAGAACAGCCTTCGTCAGCGGATCTGCAATGTTGTCATCTGATGTGACCTTCTCGACTTTTACATCGCCACGATGTATAATCTCCCGAATCAGATGGTAACGTCGAAGAACATGCTTGGACCGTTGATGAGACCTTGGTTCCTTAGCCTGTGCTATAGCCCCGTTATTGTCACAATACAATGGAACGGGCTCAGCTGCTAACGGAACTACTCCTAATCCGATTAGGAACTTTCGGATCCAAACTGCCTCCTTTGCTGCTTCAGATGCAGCGATGTACTCCGCTTCTGTTGTTGAATCGGCAACAGTATCTTGCTTGGAAGATTTCCAGCTCACTGCTCGCTTGTATTCAAACAAAAAATGTACCCGGATTGCGACTGTAGTCATCCTTGTCGGTTTGGAAACTTGCATCGGTATACCCAGATACCGCAAGTTCTCCACCTCCATAAATTAAGAAAGCATCCTTAGTTCGTTTAAGATACTTAAGGATATTCTTAACTGCTATCCAGTGACCTTCACCTGGATCGGCCTGATAGCGACTGCACATGCTCAAAGCATATGAGACATCAGGTCGTGTACATATCATGGCATACATGATCGATCCGACTGCCGAGGCGAACGGTATCCGACTCATGTTGTCTCTCTCTTCCTGAGTCTTAGGACACATGTCCTTAGACAGAGAGGTACCACACGTACCACTGGAACCAATCCCCTCTTGGATTGTTCCATGTTGAATCGCTTCAACACTTTATCAATGTATGTACTCTGGGAGAGTCCAAGCAGCTTTCTAGATCTATCCCGGTAGATCTTTATTCCAAGAATAAAGGCTGCTTCTCCCAGATCTTTCATGGAGAATTTTAATGAAAGCCAAGCTTTCACCGACGTTAGCATGGGAATGTCATTGCCTATAAGCAATACGTCGTCGACATAAAGGACAATAAAAGTAAGTGCTCTCCCACTAACCTTCTTGTATACACAAGGGTCATCTGCGTTTTGCACGAAATCATATTCTTTTATGATCTCATCAAAACGCTGATTCCATGACCGTGATGCTTGCTTCAATCCATAAATGGATCGATTTAACTTACAAACCTTGTTTGCAAGTCTAGGTACGATAAAACCGTCAGGCTGTTGCATATAAACATCCTCCAAAAGGTTTCCGTTAAGGAAAGCGGTTTTAACGTCCATCTGCCATATCTCGTAATCGAAATATGCAGCTATTGCAAGCATTATCCGAATGGATTTAATCATGGCAACGGGTGAGAAGGTTTCGTCATAATCAATACCATATTGTTGACGATACCCCTTCGCTACAAGCCTAGCTTTGTACGTTTGTACGTTGCCATCCATGTCGGTCTTCTTCTTGAAGATCCATCTGCATCCAATAGGCTTTATGCCTTCTGGTGCATCAACCAGTGTCCAAACTTGGTTGGCGTACATGGAATCCATCTCGGACTTCATGGCATCTTGCCATAAAGCGGAATCGATATTTTGTATCGCTTCCTCATACGTAGCCGGTTCATTATCCTCAATAAGATTAATATCTACATGAGGTGAGATCAGGAACCCATACCTCTCAGGTACTGTTCTGACTCTCTCCGACCTACGCGGTCCTTGTGTATGTGAAGTTTGTGGTACAGACTCATCCCGGATGGTCTGTTCATGTTCCGTCGTTGATTCATTGCCAGGAACAGTATCACTACGATCTTCATCGAGTTCTACTTTCCTCCCACTTACCACTGCATTTATAAAATCCTTCTCAAGGAAAAATGCTTGTAGAGCAACAAATACTTTGTTCTCTTGTGGGTGATAGAAGTAATATCCTTTGGTTTCCCTAGGATATCCTACAAAAAGGCATTTATCAGTTTTGGGTTCAAGTTTGGTACTTTCCAAACGTTTAACATATGCCCAGCATCCCCAAATCTTCAGGAAAGAGAAACCTGGTTTCCTTCCTGTCCATATCTCATATGGAGTCTGTTCAACAGACTTCGACGGTACCTTATTCAAAATAAGTATAGCACTGTTTAATGCGTATCCCCAGAAGGATATTGGTAGCTCAGTGCGACTCATCATTGACCTTACCATGTCCAACAAGGTGCGGTTTCTCCGTTCGGACACACCGTTTAATTGCGGTGTTCCAGGAGGAGTCCACTGTGAAAGAATACCATATTCTTTCAAGTAATCTTGAAACTCATAACTTAAGTATTCGCCACCACGGTCTGACCGTAATGTCTTAATACTCTTCCCTGTTTGTTTCTCCACTTCGTGTCGAAACTCTTTGAATTTCTCAAAAGTTTCCGACTTGTGTCTCATAAGATACACATAACCGTAACGAGATGCATCATCTGTAAAGGTTACGAAGTAGTGAAATCCACCTCTAGCCTGGCTAGACATGGGCCCGCGCATACGTCAGTATGAACGAGAGCTAACAGTTCTGTGGCACGTTCACCTTTACCGCTAAAAGGTGATTTAGGCATTTTGCCTAAAAGACAAGATTCGCAGACGTCATATGAATTGGGATCAAATTCGTCCAAGTACCCACTCTTCGAAAGTGTGGATATGCGAGTCTTGTTAATGTGTCCTAGACGACAATGCCACATATAAGCTTCATCTTTTAGATTACTCCTTTTGAGCCTTTTGTTTGTCATTTTAGGAGATTCATTTATATTCAAAATATAAAGACCGTTATTTGCAACAGCTGTGCAAATTTCTGCATCATTTTTATATAAATAACACCCAGTGTTTCTAAATACAAAAGTGTAACCCTGCTGGGTTAACAAGGATACAGATATAATATTCCTAGTTAAACTAGGCACAAATAACAGTTCAAAAGTTTAAGTACATGCCCTGAGGGCAGTTCTAAAACAAAAGTCCCTACGGCCAAAACAGCAACTGGTGTTCCGTTTCCGACCCGTAGATCCATCTCCCCTGACGCCAGCATCCTGCTATCATGCAGATCCTGCACATCAGTACAAATATGAGCACCACAACCAGAATCAAAAATCCAATTTTTAAAACTAGAAGTATTCATATTTATCTCAATAACAAACATACCAGAGGCGATAGCCTTGCCAGCCTTGATATCCTCCCTCTGCACAATGCTCATTTGGCAGTCACGTTTCCAGTGACCCCTCTTGCCGCAGTTGAGGCAGATGTCGCGAGATTTGTCCTTTGGCTTCCTAGAAGCCACTGTCAACTTGCCTTTGCCCTTGTTCTTGAACTTCTTCTTCCTCGCACCTCCAATTGCCTTGGGCCTAGCCTTTGGCGCATGAGAGGTCGATGCAAATGCGCCTCGCGCTTGCTCCCCTTTAGGAGTTCCCTTTCGGACTCCTTCAATACGGATAACAGCTCTCCAAGAGTGTCATCTGTATCCATCAACTTATAGTTGATTATGATTTGTTTCCAAGTATCAGGAAGTGACTGCAAGATCATATCTATAGTCAGCTCAGCCTCCAAGACTATTCCCATATTGGCCAACTCATCAATATCGGCGATCATTTGAGTCCCGTGGGCCTCAACTGATGCGCCGTCTGTCATCCGGGAGCGGAAGAGTTTCCTTACTAGCTCGTACCTCTTCATCCGCTTATTGGTGCGGTGAAGATCACGCAATCTTGCCATCATGTTATAGGGATCCAAGTCCCTGTACTGGCGTCTGAAATGCTGGGTCATTGCAGCTAGCATAACTGACTGAGCTTGGTCACAATCGTCACTATGAGTCTTCCATAACTCTAGCTCCAGTGGCTCAGTGGGTTCAGGCGGGAGAGGTCTCTGAATAGTATACAGTATCCTCTCAGCCCCAAGCACTATCTTGAGGTTCATTTCCCAGTCGGCAAAGTTTGTCCCTTTGAAGACATTATCGCCCATGATTATGTCGCGGATATTACCTTTGCCAATCATCTTGACAACTATAGTCCAACTATAAAGTCAACGATGTTATGGGTACAGTCAAACTGTTACAAGTAAAATAACAATATATATTAGTCCAACTAATTATTTAAAATATTGACGAAATAATTTTGAAAGACGCGTAAGGCTAAGTATCTGAACGAAATTGCAAATTCAATAATAGCCTCCCACTATTTTCTTCAAGTTTCTAACCCTCTGTAGAGAACTCGGGAAATCGAATTTCCTAGTGGGCTAGGATCCCGTTAAATAACACACAACCTTGACTTTGGCCAATAAAAATTGTATGCTATTTAACTTAGGTAGATCTCCATGATCAATTGGATCTCATCCAATTCCTAGATCCGGTTAGGTGGACATCCAAGTCCGAAACATATGTATAATGCCAATGTAACCATTACATTTTCCTAACCCTATCCTCCGAATCATCTAGGCCTTGGCTTTGGCCAAAAACAAACCTAATGATTCCAGTTAAGCGGGACCCATTGACGAGGAAAGTTTCGTAATCAATGTCGTTGGACAAAAAGTGATCTTGACTTTGGCCAATAAAAATCACGATTTGGACAAGACACCGATATGCAACAAAACTCTCATGATTCAAGTACATCCTTGATTGACAAAGGTCTTGACTTTGGTCAAAAACAAACCAATGCCAACTTCGGATCTTGAACAAGAACCATTCAATGGAAGGATATTCGCTTAATATAAATTGAGGGATTTCGCGTAATTGGCAACCAATTTATTTATCTTTGTTAGGTCTCATCATCATACACCCTTAAGCATGCTTCTAAAACATCATAAAGCGCGTAAAGTAAATTAATAGTGATATGCGGATGGATATATAAACAACTTGTTCCTAGAACAAATCACTCTCCCTTCCTCTCCCCGCTAGCACTATTCTACTACTACCCAATTACATAATACAATAAGAGAAACCTCATTTACATTGAGGGGAATTAGGTGAGAAGAGAATACAAAGAGATAAAGAGATAAGGCTGGACACGCAGGTCCAATTTATAAATTCCAAATTTACAATAATTTCTAAAATTACCCTTTCCCTTCTAATATCCATCCGATATACACTATTCATTCATCACATATATATATTCAAACAAGACATGCTTTTACAACCAATCTAATCCAATTAATTAGTCTTTGTTTAAGTGATCATCCAATGTTCAAACAACGGTTTGATTTTGCGCGAGTCCAACTCGATTGAGAATAAGTACATAGGGTACGAATTCGCGAATTATATCGAACTACTTATTAAATCTAATTTAATTCGTATTCAATACTAATTCAATTATTTAATTCCAAATTAAATGTTTACACTTTTAATGTGCTTTAAAGACTTAGATTCTAAATCTAATCTTATTGGGCCTCAAAGCCCAACTAACATCCAATGTTTAATTTAATTCAAGTCAAATGGGCTTTCAATTGATTTATTAAGGCTTGGGCTTTGGTCAATGTGGGTCAAACCCAATTACCAAGCCCAAATAAGGAATCACCCTTAAATGCCATAAAACCAATTTTAAGCCCATAAGGCCCAATTAAATTATTAAAGCCCATTATTAAATTTTAATATTCCAAACATTAAAGTCCAATTAATTAAAGTGTAATACCAAGATTAATACATTAAACCAAATATTTCAAAAATACCCATTTAATTTATTAATCATGTATTGTTCAAAATAAATGTCCAACATTAATTTTAACAAAAATCAACTCCTTTCATGTCCTTGTACATTCGGCCAAGGTGAGTTTTTTTGTGTCGATTTGTTTTTTTCATCCGATTGAATTACTAATCTACGTCCCGTACACGTTCTAAGTCATCCAATGATCTTAAACACAAAAAAATTCCAATCCACTCCAAGTAGCAACACATTCGGCCAAGGCATGAATTTGGGGAAAAAATCATCCAATGCATTTTTCATAAAATTGATTCCATGTAACATCATTCTATATACATGTAAGCATTCTTATTCATCAAATTTCACAAGAACATGCTTCAACAATTTATCATACCATTCGGCCAAGGTTGAATTTTTGGGGAAAAATCATCCAATGCATTTTTCATAAAATTGATTCCATGTAACATCATTCTATATACATGCAAGCATACTTATTCATCAAATTTCACAAGAACATGCTTCAACCAATTTGTCAAATTTTAACCTAAAGTATTTCATGCTTAACCATGGCTCCATGATACCATTGTTGGTTTCTATAATATGTCCCAAGGAAAGATTAAGCATTTGAAATACAATAAATGAATATATATTTAACTTTGAAGTATGGCGGAATCATACTTACAATGCTTTGTTGATGAAGAAAATCAAACCAAATGGAAGCTCCAAGTGTTGATTGATTCGGCCAAGAGGAGAAAAGGTGGAAAGCTCCAAGCTTTGTGAATTCCTTGCTCTATGATGGTTTCCCTATCACCTCTTTTGATCCCTTGAAGGTGCTAGCCTTGCATGTGAGAAGATGTTCCAAACAACCACACTATCTTCAAGCTTTTTGGCAACCAAAATGAAGAAGATGAAGACCAAAAACTGCATGCAGTTTTCGGCAATGTGAGAGAGAGAAGAGAGATTTTCTTATTTGATTTTTGATACCAAAAATCAATTTATATTTATGCCATAATATTTATTAAATAATAATAAATCTATGACACAAACCATGCAAAGGCTTAGAGTGTCAAACACTCAAATTCCATGCATAACAATTGAGTGTATTATACACTATCACCATGCAATGCATTATCAATAAAATAATACATATAATGACATGTGTCATGTGGGCCCCACACGTTTCCAAATGAAAGCGGGCCCACGTGCACTCACGCGTTCGGGTTCGATATTTCCGAAATACCGAACTTGCGTCGCGACGTTAATTAAATCGAATTTAAATAAATAATCGCGCCTAGCGAAATTATTATTTACGTCGCTAACGAATTAATTCTAAATTAACTCGTATGCCCGAATTAAAATCTAATTTTAATTTCGCGTCGAAATCGAATTTCAATTATTATATCGAATATAATAATTTTACTGATTAATTCCAAATTAATCGTTCTCTCTCTCTAAATAAGGCACTTTATCCGAGATAAAGTTTCTCCGCAATTAATCCAAGATTAATTAAGTTCGAATCAAATATCATAGGTGAATCTTCAGGAAGCGACCCAAGAGATCTCCGGATATGTTGGCAGTAAATACGGTCGTCGGATAATCCGAACACGCACGTACCTCGTACTACGTTCTTACCGATTCACAAGACAAGGTTGGCTTCTAGCAAAGCGCCATGCCTACCCAATTCTCCAGAAATATTCTTATAGGAATATAAGATCTATATCAAGCGTAGTATACCGTAGTATTGCGTACATCGATCCAGTATCGGATGATCACATGCTAGGCCTGGGGCTGGAGATGTGTCTGCCCCGTACGAAACATATATCGGACATCAAGCAACTAGTCTCTTTAAATCGGACAATCCTGACCTAGTCATATTGTCCCGACGGTTGCAAACCTTTTATAGAGTACTAGTTCTGTGTCCTGCGTGATCATCACCTCCATATGTCTGAAGCGATACTTCCATCTTGACATCACATCCAGTACACTACGATTCTCGATAAACCCAGAAGAGGTGTACACAGAACCGGTTAAGGTCCCCAACCACCAAACCAAAGTTTACCGATTGTCGCAAGTACTAGCGATGTAAGTCTCAGGTTAAGACCATATACACCTACCCTGATGCGGCCTCCCATAGACACCTAGACATACTACCAATGGGATTCCGCGGGGTCTATCCAGAGCGAAGCTGTTTTCCGTACCATCGGTAAAACACAACCTCCTATCGCACTTGCATAAGTATCCAATACTTAAATATATGAGAACTATGCCGTTGTGCCCTCACAACGTGCACAAGCGCAATACTAGTCTATTCCGCATTATCGATGTCCAGTCTCGATAATACTACGGCTAGGGATATTTAATGATTAAACCTTTATGGATTGATACTGTCTCATATCATCTCTCAATCCAGTACTAATCATATGGACTTTCGCCATTTATATATCAAAGTAAATAATATTTACAAAATGGCAAAAGGCAATTTCATTATTACATAGTTAATTTTTGTACAATAATACAATATCATTTACAAACAGTGACGCTATGGGACACAATGTCTAACACACGCGAACCTCTGTTACCGTTCGAGAACGCGTTTACGAACGCTACAAACGAACGCCACACACTGAACTGAGTCTGTCTTATCAATTCATGCAATAATGCTCTGGTTGATCTTTCTGTGTGTTATAATAGCACCCGTATTATTGTTATTCCTACATTTATCCTTTATGTGTTCTTGGGATGGTATTCAAGCATGATTAGGCTGTTAGCCGTTATTTGGTTTATAGGTTCATGAGTAGTATTTCTCAGCAGATTAGGTTGTTCTTATTTTCCATACAATAGGATTGAAATATTTCATAAGATTGCCATGTGATTGTTGCATGTTGTGATGACTTGTTGATGTATGCATATGAATTTAGAAATGAATTTTTTTGGGAATAAATGTTATTTAAGCCTGGTTAAATTATTACATAATCCTTTTATTACAAGTGACATAAGTAAGAGACCATTCCGAACCCAACGTTTGAGGTCTTCCCTTGCGAGGGGTGAGTGCGGCTTAAATCTCATTTTCCCGGTTCACACCGGGTGGCGACTCCATAACTCTCCGGTTTAGTCCCCCGTGCTACTCGTACTCCCAACTAGGCCGCGAGCCTAGACAGCATGCGTCGCCCAGGTTCTGTTGTCCACACTTGTCTTGTAAATCGGTATAAACGTAGTACTAGGTACTTACGTGTTCGGATAGTCCGACGACCGGATTTACTGCCAACATATCTGGGGATCTCATGGGTCGCTTCCCGAAGATTCACCGATGACGTATGACTCGCACTTTATTAATATGGGATTAATTAGATGAGAGAGAAAATTAATCTGGGATTAATTACGGAGATATTTTATCTGGATAAAATATCAATTAAAGAGAGAGAAAGAGAGAGTTGTTTTTTGTTTTCATATTCTAAGTGTATCTAATACACTTCTTTTAATTTCAAAAATCAAAATAAAACATATACAAATTATTAATAACAATATATGTCATTCAAGCTTTCAAAGGCTTTCCAACAGAGTACATGTCTTTGTCTTATGGGAGGCATGAAGGTCAGTTTTTTGAGGCTGTTAAAGGGGCTGAGTGGGGCTGTGGATTTGATTCACGTCTTTGTGTTTACGAATATAGGTGAGTGGAGCAGTGAGGGTTTCACGTGTATCTCCGCTAGCCCAGGGAGCAAGGTTTTGGTTTCTTTTAAATGGTTGAGAATTTTGTGATTTTGCTTTTTTAAAAGGGAGGTGAAGTATTAATGTTTCGTTGTGTTTGTGTGAGTATTTCACGTGGGTGGCTAGGTTTGTGGCTTAGGTTTTTGTCTTGTTTGTTTGTTTGAGATTTGTTTATTGTTGCTTTGGACGTGAGCATGTGGGTATTTAATGAAATTTTTTCTTTCTTTGTGTTGGTCTTGTTTCTGAGGTGGTTTTGTGCATGTATTTTATTTAATGGATTTGTTTTGTTGCGTTTGTGTTGGTGCTGTATTTATTATTGAATTTGTTTTATGTTGTTGGTGGGTTATTTAATTAATTTGTTGCTTTTGTTTATGTTTTCACGTGAGGTGCTTGGTGCATGGTTTGGTTTTGTGTTTTGTTGATTAAGTGGTGTGAGGTGTCTTATGTTTAGGGTTTTGTTTTCATGCAAGGCTAGTGGATAGTTCACGTGGGGATCATGCATGCATGGGTGTGGTGAGAGTTAGGGTTTTGGTTTAAGGTTTGGGCCGGGGATAAATTTTAAAATAGAGGTTTAACAAGCAAACCCGAGGCTAAGCGATCGAACTAAATCCAACAGGGGATTGATCCTTGAATCTTCCCTTCCGACATCCATTTCCCGTGACTTTCGTGACTTAAAAGGTAGTGCCTCCGTACGAGGCTCATCATCGGGACTTATATGCAAAAATACAGTGCCTACAGTCGCCCCCACTTTGATGGGATTTGTGTAGTGTGTGACAATGACAATCCTATCAAAGTTTGTGCAATGTATTTTTACTAACCTGGCTCGCCAGCTGCCACCTGACTTGCCTGTTACTCTTAACTTTGTTGATTTGGTTGTGCCATACCCGGCGTGCTAAACCCCATACCCGAGGTGTTGCGGTTGTGTCTCCATACCCAGATTGTCGCAATAGTGTCTCCATACCTGTAGTGCCATACTCGGCATGCTAAACCCCATACCCGCGGTGTCGCAGTAATATCTACATACCAGGAGTGCCATACCCGGAAAAACTGATACTGATGCTGAAGTGTCTCCATACCTGGAGTGTCATAACCGGAAAAACAAATACTGATGCTGATGGGGGCCTCGCCCCCTGGGACTCATCCCCAAAACTGATACTAATGGGGGCCTCGCTCCCTGGACTTGTCCCCAACATTGATACTGATGATGATGTGGGCCTCAACCCGTGCTCCATTTCCGGATTGCCAATTTCGGCAAGCTAAAACTCATTTCCGAGGCGTCGCTGATGTAATAGTGGTCCATTTCCGAACCATGCTCCATTTCCGGAGTGCCATTTTCGACGTCTGCTGAGATAATAGTCCATTTCCGAACCGTGCTCCATTTTCGGAGTGCCATTTTCGGCGTCTGATGAGATAATGGTCTATTTTTGAACTGTGCTCTATTTTCGGAGTGCCATTTTCGGCGTCTAATGAGATAATGGTCCATTTTGGAACCGTGCTCCATTTTCGGAATGCCATTTTCGGCGTCTGATAGTGCTCCATTTCCGAACCATGCTCCATTTTGGGAGTGCCATTTTCGGCGAGTGATAGTGGTCAATTTCCGAACCATGCTCCATTTTCGGAGTGCAATTTTCGGCGAGTGATAGTGGTCCATTTCCGAACCATTACTGAAGTGATTGTCCATTTCCAAACCGTTACTGATTAGAGTATTGTTCCCGAGTTAAGATGAGGGTCTTGTTCCCGATTTGTGGGTTTTGTTCCCGTGGGTCTTTTTCCCGATTTGAGTTGAAGGTCTTGTTCCCTGAATTGTGGGTCTTGTTCCCGATTGAGTTGAAGGTCTTGTTCCTTAAATTATGGATCTTATTCCCGTGGGTCTTGTTCCCGATTTGAGTTGAGGGTCTTATTCCCTGAATTGTGGGTCTTGTTCTCATGGGTCTTGTTCCCGATTTGAGTTGAGGGTCTTGTTCCCGATTTGAGTTGATGGTCTTGTTCCCTGAATTGTGGGTCTTGTTCCCGATTTGAGTTGAGGGTCTTGTTCCCCGAATATTGGGTCTTGTTTCCGTGGTGTGTTAAGAGTGGGCTTTATTCCCGAACTGATTATGGGCTTTGTTCCCGATCCGTGCTAATATTGGGCTTTATTCCCAAGTTGTGTTGATGGTGGGCTTTGTTCCCGAGCTGTATAGAGAGTGGGCTTTATTCCCTGGGCTTTGTTCCCGAACTGTTTAGAGAGTGGGCTTTGTTCCTGGGCTTTATTCCCGAACTGTGTTGACTGTGGGTTTTGTTCCCGAGCTGTACTGAATGTGGGCTTTGTTCCATGGGCTTTATTCCCGAGCTGTATAGAGAGTGGGCTTTGTTCTCGAGCTGTACGAAATGTGGGTTTTGTTCCCTGGGCTTTATTCCCAAACTGTGTTGACTGTAGGCTTTGTTCCAGAGCTGTACTGAATGTGGGTTTTGTTCCCGAACTGTACTGAATATGGGCTTTATTCCCTGGGCCATGTTCCCGAATTATGTCGACTGTGGGCTTTGTTCCCAAACTGTGTTGAATGTGAGCTTTATTCCCGAACTGTATGGAATGTGGGCTTTGTTCCCTGACTATGTTGACTGTGGGCTTTGTCCCCGAGCTGTACTGAATGTGGGCTTTATTCCCTGGTCTTTGTTCCTGAATTATGTTGACTATGGGCTTTGTCCCAGAACTGTGTTGAATGTGGGCTTTATTCCCTGGACTTTGTCCCCGAATTATGTTGACTATGGCTTTGTTCCCGAACTGTGTTGAATATGGGCTTTATTCCCGAACTGTATTGAATGTGGGCTTTATTCCCTGGGCCTTGTTCCCGAATTATGTTGACTATGGGCTTTGTTTTTGAACTGTGTTGACTTTGGGCTTTGTTCCAAGATGTACTGAATGTGGACTTTGTTCCCGAACTGTGGGCTTTGTTCCCTAATTTACTGAATGTGGGCTTTGTTCCCGAACTGTGCTAAATGTGGGCTTTGTTCCTGAATTGTACTGAATGTGGGCTTTGTTCCCGAATAGTGTTTAATGTGGGTTTTGTTCCCGAATTGTTTTGAATGTGGGTTTTGTTCCCTGGGATTCATTCCCGGATTCATTCCTGGATTCAGTCCAAAACTCTACTGATGTGGGCCTCGACCCTGGGATTCATTCCCGGATTCATTCCTGGATTCATTCCAAAATACTGTTGATGTGGGCCTCGACCCTGGGATTCATTCCCGGATTCATTCCTGGATTCATTCCAAAACTCTGCTGATGTGGGCCTCGACTATGGGATTCATTCCCGGATTCATTCCAAAACTCTGCTGATGTGGGCCTCGACCCTGGGATTCATTCCTGGATTCATTCCTGGATTCTTTCCAAAACTCTGCTGATGTGGGCCTCGACCCTGGGATTCATTCCCGGATTCATTCGTGAAACTGATGATGCAGTGTTGCTGCGACTGGTTGGCTTGCATTTTCCGTTTTCTCCCTTTTTTATTCGTTGAAACCTATGAATACAAAACAAAACACAAAAAGGATGCAAGTGCATACATGTATACATGCATGCGTCGATGAATTTCCTATTCCGTCGGGTTAGGTCTTCTACCAGTTCTCTCGGTTTCCTTCGCCTATAACTCTCTTTGATCGCCCCCCAGGGCCTGCTTACAGTTTCATTATGTCAATTCTCTCTGGTGACGAATGTCTCCGGTCGCCCCATAGTTTTACAATTTTTTTCTGTCGATTCTCTTCTGGTGATTTCTCGGTTCTCTTTGGTCCCATGACTCGTTGTATCCCTGATTCACAAGGTGGTAGACTGGTCGCCCCCAGATTTGGTTTAGCTTTCTGTTCTCCGCCATTTGCACTTGGTCAAGATGAACCACATGGTGGGGCATTTCATATCAACATGTTAAGCTATGAACTAGTTTCAATAATTATACATATCATTGTCCTCAAGGAATGCCCAGTAATGAAACCAGAGAACCTTCAAAACACTTAATACAACTCAAATCTGAGTTTTTGAATAAATGATCTGAACCAGACTCAAAGTGTGTGTGTGCCGAGGCTCTTTCGTAGCTTAATCCTTAAGTAAGCCAATTCGATGATTTCGTCTGGGAGAATTGGATAGGTGGGTCTAACCAACCTAGACGTCCCCTCCCCCGAGCCCCCTCCCCCTTAAGGGAATGAGAAGGAATGACTGACTGACCGAAGGGAAGGAAAGACTGAAAGGACTGACGACTGCCTGGACCGCTGCGCTCTCTGCAGGAACTCCACTCCCGAGTTAGCTCTGTCCCATATCTCCTTTGGCCTTCGGATTACTTCCGCGTACTCAACATGATATGGTTTCTTCTTTTTCTTTTGTCTCCTTCTTTTTTTCTCTATTTTCATTTTTGAACTTTTTTTTTTCGACACACCTACCCTTTAAGGTAGCATTTCTCCTTATGGTGGTCCTAATACTCGCCCATGGGTAGCTTCACGCTTATCGGTTATACGTGGCCTATTTTTCTTTTCTTTTCTTTTCAGAGACTTTTTCTTTGTTTCCAACCATATCATATATCGTAGCATAAGTAAATCAGGATTGACATCTAGGCAAATGGTCATTCACTGATCCGCCATCTCTTCAACTAGTTATCTTGTCGACTACTTAGGCTTCCACTGCTAAGATCCTATAGTGAAGTGCTTACGAGTCTAACATAGATCAACTATTCAAAGCATCAGATAAAAACACATCAAGAGTTTATCGTTTCTAAGATTTCATCCTAAAGCAAACGATTTTAATCATCGGACTTATGTCTAACTATCAAAGACTAAAACAAACAATTCTTTTTTTTCTTTTTCCCTTTTTTTTCTTCATTTTCTCTCTTTTTTCTTTTTCTTATATCTTTTTTTGTTTTGTTTGTTTTTTTTTTCACAATGGTCTTTCTATCCTTGCTGTAAAGTTTTCTGTTCCTCGGTTTCCTTTTCTTCCCGACATCCAGGTTTGCTAAACTTTTCTTGACAAGTCTTTCTTCCCTAACCCAACGGATATCTATGATGGCTATTAAGCGAAAGGGTAAGCATGATGCATGTATGCATGTGATGCATGAGATGTATAAGCCCGTCAAGGTTTTTATACTAGTTGGCCCATTATCATTTTAAAGCATTCAATCATACTATTGCGCGGTGCAAACTTGTCCCAGTTGAAAAGGCCCAACAGGTTTACACTTTTGCGAAAACATGGCTAAAAAACTTCAAATAATAAGAGGCCTAAACACAAAAATGGCCCATCGGCATTTTAGAAGCTTTCGGCTCAATTGTCAAAGGACACGAACTTGTCCCAGTTTAAATGGCCCAACAAGTTCATTTCTCTTGACAAGAGGTCCAACTGAATCCAAATGACGATGATCCCAAACACAAACATAAAGAAATAATTTCTAATGGTCATACGACTATGGTTCACATGTAGGTTTCAGGAGTGTAAACAAAGGCTCCCGCTGACGAAGGATTGCCCCACAACTAGGACTCCCCACTCAAGGGTTCGAGTGACCAAGTGAGCGCACCTTTTTTTATACCTTACGGTATGTGACTAATTTTCAAATGGATTTCCTATTGTAGATTCCCCAGAGGGAGTGTGGAGCGAACTCTCTTAAATACCCAAGCCTCTTAGGCTCTTATCGCCTTCGTGACAGGAATAAACAACAAGTCCTCCAAATTAGTATGTCACAGCGAGCTACGGATAATGATTATCTAGGTGCCTTCACAGCTTTTCCTTATAGAAATGTAGTGAGTGAAGGAAGACATTAAACCATCACCTAGCCATAATAATGCCTTTGATTAAATTCCCTCAACCCACAGTAGACATGGTTAATTAAAGCACAAATCACAAACATTATAAGACATTATTTCGGGGCCGATTCTCTATCCCCAGTGGAGTCGCCAGACTGTAGGACACATAAATCGGCGATGCTGTTCCGGGCTAGCGGCCCGGTTGGGAGTACGGAGTAGCCCGCGGGGGACTAAACTGGAGAAATAAAATGGAGTCGCCATCCGGTGTGAATCGGGAAAATAATTTAAGGCCACACCCACCCCTCGCAAGGGAAGACCTCAAACCATTGGGTTCGGAATGGTCCCTTACTTATGCCACTTGTAATGAAATAATTTGTGCAATAACTTAACCGAATCTATGCGACATATAATTCAAAAATAACCTATATCTAATTCGCATTCACAAAAGCAACTCTTATATCTAAGTTTGTATGCATAAAAAATAAGTCGGAATAGCGTTAAACATGCAATCTCATAAATAAGTTAAATTAATACATGCGGAATAAACATGTGACCAAGAAATTTGGCCGTTCTCAATGTAGGACCTCGCATACCCGGTTGGACATATTCCACATCAACCAAGCATGCCGTGTCCGAGACAACAAAATAAAATATAACAAAGGGTGCCCTCAGGTCTTACCTTTTAAGTTGCTTTTCGGGAGTGCGTCTCACGGTGCCGGAAGGGTTATCATTTCTGCTATTTTCACTGGTTTGCTGTTTCCGCTGTTTTCACTGGTTCACTGTTCCCGTTGTTTTCTCAGGTTCGCTATTTTCGCTGTTTTATCTGTTTTCACTCGTGATTTCCGCTCGCTGTTTTCTCTGTTTTTACTGTAGTTTTCAATCTATTTTTCTGCCAATTTTGGGACGGTTTTTGGGGCTATTTTGATGTGTGTTTTGGTCACTGTTTTGGGCTGTTTGAGGGTACAATTTGGAGACTTTTCCTGGACTGTTTTGGTCGGTTAGGGGATGTGTGAAGGAAAGTGGCTGGTAGTGTGTGTTTGAGCGCTGTTTGTGAGGGCTTTTGGGGCGAGCGTGTAGTTTGGTTACTGGATGCGTGAAGAGATAGAGAGGGGTGGTGAGGGCGCGAGTGGAGTCTAGGGTTTTAGAGGTAATTGAGAGTGTGGCATGAGTGGGCAGTGGATGCGTGGTCTGCTGAAGGGCGTGTGGCTGTATGTAGGTGTGCTGGTAATATGCGTGGCTGTTGCTTCAGTTTGTGAGTTGGAACTGCATGGTGCGTGAGTGTTTAATTTTTGTGAAGCGTGAAATGAAGAGATGATCAGTTAGGGTTTTTGGGTGCGTGAGGTTCGTGAGTGAATGGGTGTTTCAGGGGTAGTGGCATGTGAATAGAGGGCTGATTCACTGGTCAGTGGCGTGTGAGATTGAAGGTATTGTAGGGCGTGATGAAGGGCTGCTCGTGGCTGAGAAGTTGAGTTCGTGTCTTTGTGTTATGAGAGGCGTGATGGTCAGTTTTGTGAGGCTGTTAAAGGGGCTGAGTGGGGCTATGGCTTTGATTCACGTATTTGTGTTTACGAATATAGGTGAGTGGAGCAGTGAGGGTTTCACGTGTATGGGTGTCTTTTTTACGTGTATCTCCTCCGCTAGCCCAGAGAGCAAGGTTTTGGTTTCTTTTATAATGGTTGAGGGAGGCCATTAAATTATTGGTTTGGTGGAGGGTTGGATATTTATTGGGGAGGCAATTTATTAAATGGAGAGAGACTTTTGTGATTTTGCTTTTTGAAAAGGGAGGTGAAGTATTAATGTTTCGTTGTGTTTGTGTGAGTATTTCACTTGGGTGGCTAGGTTTGTGGCTTAGGTTTTTGTCTTGTTGTGTCTGTTTGAGATTTGTTTATTGTTGCTTTGGACGTGAGGCATGTGGGTTATTTAATGAAATTCTTTCTTTGTGTTTGGTCTTGTTTGTTAGGTGGTTTTGTGCATGTGGGTTATTTAATGGATTTGTTTTGTTGCTTTGTGTGGTGTTTTGTATTTATTTATGAATTTGTTTTATGTTTGTTGGTGGGTTATTTAATTAATTAGTTGCTTTTTTTATGTTTTCACGTGAGGTGCTTGGTGCATGGTTTGATTTGTGTTTTGTTGAATTAAGAGGTGTGAGGTGTCTTTGTTAGGGTTTTGTTTTCATGCAAGGCTAGTGGATAGTTCACGTGGGGGATCATGCATGCATGGGTTGTGGCGAGGAGTTAGGGTTTTGGTTAAGTTTGGGCCGGGGATAAATTTAAAAACAGAGGTATAACGAGCAAACCCGAGGCTAAGCGAGCGAACTAAATCCAACATGGGATTGATCCTTGAATCTTCCCTTTCGACATCCGTTTCCCGTGACTTCCGCGACTTAAAAGGTAGTGCCTCCGTACGAGGCTCATCATCGGGACTTATATACAAAAATGCAGTGCCTACAGACATGTGGGTATTCGTTGAATCAAATACTGAATGACTCACAGGCGATTCCTAATAGTTGGAAGTACACACCACCGTCAATAGGAATCTTCTTGAGTCGAATAGCATATGTAATCCTTTGACTATAGGATAACATTGAATTTTTGTGACATCCTCCATACTTTGATGCCATGTATGTCAGAAACTTTTCATGGTCTGGCCTCTAGAGTTTTGTTGGGTGTGGACCGATGCACTCAATAATCAAGTGCGAAACAAGATATGATTCGTCGGCCCGTATGTGTACCATAAGGGGTTTAGGTATCCATGATAGTAATGTCACGATTTTTAAATCTTTGGCTTCAGAAACTTGACGGTGTATTCTATGTTTCTAAGCACAACTTGGATAGCCTACGACGGAGGGATTATTAAACATATGTGATGACCTCGACTTGTATAGTTCAGAAAAGGGCGTTCGTGTTCTTCACGATTCGGAGGTGGCCAAATTGCGTATATATTAGCTAGGCTTATATGATGAATGTGTCTGAACTTAGAGAGTCCCAATAGGAAGTGTACTCGTTGAGTACTTGGGTAGCCGATTTTAATTTGATAAGATAATATTCGATAGTATAATTATCAACTAAGATAATCAAGTGTTATTGGATAACATTGATTATTTACTTTGGCCTAATTGGATTAATTCAATAATTACATAAGGGCTTAATTGTAAAATAATAATTATCTCTACCATTTGAGGATATTATGGTATTTGTAAGTTTGTAATAATTGGTGGTTTTGGCTTGATTTAATTGGATTAAATCATAGTGGCAAACATTGAACTAATCCATTTCCTAATCTTTGGCTTGATTTAATTGGATTAAATCTAAGTGGGAGACAATGGAGATTAGTCACACCTAATTATACATATTTGGAAAAATTAGATTAAGCCCACTTAAAAGTTGATTACAACTTTTATTAATTAAAAATTGCCTAAGTTTTGCTATAAATAGCAAGCTTTAGGAAGGTTTTAATCACAAGTACAAATACAAGCATAAATAAATTCTTGAGAGATTAGCCTAAGTTACAGAAGTGTTTAGAGAAGCTTGTGAGGTCTCTACAATATTCATCTAGGAGAAATCAAGATTGGTTCTTAAAGTGAAGCTTGGAAGCATTAGAAACAAGATTGGATCTTAAAGCTATGTCTACCATTCTAGAATCACTTGACCACATTTGGGTGACCTAAAATTGTTCATGAGACATTTATTATTGGGATTTTATTTTGGATTGTGATTTGATTCAAACAAAACGCATATATATATATATATTTATAATTTATATATGTTTATTTTATAATAAGTGTTGTGGTTGGTTTTTGAAATTAAAATTGTTTTGGGTGATTTTAAAGTGTTTTAAAGGGTTTTTATATTCAGAAAATAAATTTAAGAAATAAATAAATAAATAAAAATTTCTTTTTGTGCTCACCAAAGAGGCACCGCAACGTCACATGTTGCTGCATGCAGCGTGTGCTCCATGCAGCGTACAGGTGCATTAAGTATATACTGCATGCAGCGCATGCAGAATGCACTGCATGCAACACTTATTGTATGCAGCGCACGCTGCAAAATGCACTAGGTGCACAGATTCGAAAATTTTGAAATATGTCTGGTTTTTATCCCGTGTGATTTTTCCGGATCTAGATTTATTTTTGGTTTTCCCTAAAACACTTGAAAAATAAAAATTTTATTTTATTCAATTTTAAAAATACACCCATGCTTGATATCTACGGGTTAGACCCATTTCCGCTGAACGGGGCACTGATCCGACCCTAGGGGTTCAACAACTGCTCCAACAGAGTGGTATCAGAGCAAAGGCTTAACCACACAACACATATTTTGAATCTTTGCCATAACAATTTTAATTTAATTATGCATAAGGCATATTAGATATGTATTGCATGTTTTAAATTATAACTTTGACCTAATTAATTAATGACTTGATTGTCATAAATCTCCCGTGATTAGGTGATTACTTTATTTAAGTAATAATATTAATAATGTGGGAGCATTATTGGATGGTTTGTCTTGTCAATACGAAGATGAATGGGTTCTTACTACTTATACCCAATATCGTCATTTGTGTGAGGGTATAAGTGCTCGAAACTTAGGTCGCTCCGGTGAAACATTAGATGTAGCGTGATGAGTTAACGTAGTCACCCAATCTCGTCATAAGTGTGAGGGTGTACATATGAAACTCATTAGTGCACATTAACAAGTATACACCTAGAAAACGTCTTAATCCAATATCGTCATTAGTGTGAGGATAAGAAACAGTTCAAGACCAAACTAGTAGTCAAATGAAGTTATTGACCTTGGTGGTCTACCTAATGAGCTTACAAAGGCCAATATCGTCATTAGTGTGAGCTGGAGTAAAGGTCATGGGATCCACTTCCCGCTATGAAATTTTGATAGTCAAATTTATATTTTTCCGTTAAGGGAGATTACGAAATTACGTAAAGTAGTGGGATGGCACTAATTGATTTAAAATTCCATAATCAATTAGTTTTATCACTTTTGAAATGAAAAATGTTCTGATACTACTCAAAAATGTTGTCTTGTAGATGGCTGCCACTAATCCATTGATGAAACTTTTGGATTCCAATAAGCTAAAAGGAGCCAAAAACTATTTCGAATAGGAAATGAACATGCGTCTTGTCTTGGAGCATCATGTGAACACTCAAGGAGTTGTTCGAGGTAAATCAAGAGGTGCAACTTTATCGAAGGTCTAAGAAATTGTTTCGTGCTGAACTCAAGGAGGAATGAGCTGTCAGCACTCATATTTTGAACATGATCGACCAGATTCGATATTTGGAACAACAGGGCATTGTGTTTGATGAATGGCTAGGCCGTAATTTGATTCTGTCTTCTTTTTCTGGTTCTTATGCCGGCTTTGTATTAAATTTCCATATGCATTCGATGCAAGCCACATACGAAGAACATCATAACATGCTACGCACGGCTGAGTAATATTTGAAGAAAGACAACCCCACACTGTATCTCCATGGTGGAGCTGGCTTTTCAAAGACTTATGGGAAGTCAAAGAAAATCAAGATGGGGAAGAATAAGATATTAAAGAAAAACTCCAAGAAGCACAAAGGCTCAAAATCGAAAGTAGCTCGTGATCAATGTCTATAATGCAAGAAATCTGGACACTGGAAGAAGGATTGCCCAGAGTTAAAAGGAAAAGCATGACCCTCAGATACGCTTTGTATTTTTCCAATTATTGACATCTCATTAGCATTATATGCAAATAGTGGATGTGTGTTAGACACTGGTAGTCCTACTCATATTTGCAATTCCCTGCAGGAAATGAGGGTTAAAAGAAGGCTGAATAAAGAGAAGATCCAGCTTAGAGTTGGTAATGGGGAGACATTGGATGTCAATGCCATAGGAATAATAGTTCTAGATCTCCCAAAATGATGTAAATTAGATTTGCATGAATGTTATTAAGTTCCCTCACTTATCAGATAAATAATATCACTACCAATATTAGATAAAGAGGGATATAAAATAAACTTTAAAGATGAAACTTTATGTTTGTATGATAAAGAAAATTTATTGAAATGTGAATGTTCTTTATCAAACGGTCATTAAGTTTTGGAAACATATAGATATATCTTTAATATAGAGAAAAATACAAGTAGGAAGTCTGAAATAAATAATACTGAATTATGGCATATGGGATTAGGCTACATAGGTGTTAGACGTCTATCCAAATTGGTAAAGGATGGTTTGATTGAAAATCTTACCTTAGATCCTTATCCTATTTGTTAGTCATGTATCAAAGGAAAGATGACAAAGGCCCCATTTCAAGGTGTTGAACACCATACTGGAGATTTACTGGAGCTAATACACAGCGATGTGTGTGGTCTATTAAATCATGCCGCTCATGATGGTTCCATATACTTTGTGACTTTCACAGATGACAAGTCTAGATATGGATATGTCTATCTGATGAAACATAAGTCGGAAACATTTGACAAGTTCAAAATATACCGAAACGAAATAGAAAAACAAACCAGTAAATTCATCAAATGCCTTAGTTCAGATCGAGGCGGTGAATACATGAGTGAAGAATTCAAAAATTATTTAAGGGAGAATGGAATTCTCGCCCAATATAGCCCACCAGGAACACCTCAACAGAATGGAGTGTCTGAGCGTAGAAATCGTACTTTATTGGATATGGTGCGAACAATGATGAGCTATACAGATCTTCATTATTACCTTTGGGGTTATGCTTTACTTATTGATGCCTACATACTTAATAGGGTTCCATCGAAAGTTGTTTCTAAGACCCCTATCAGATATGGATCGGTAGAAATCCAAGTCTTAAACATTTAAAGATTTGGGGTTGTCCTGCATATGTTAGAATTGCGCATCGGGATAAACTAGCACCTAGAGGGTATAAATGTAGGTTCTCTGGATATCCTGATAATTCCATGGGATATCAATTCTACGATTTCAAGCAACGAAATGTATTTGTTGTTCGCTTTGCAACTTTTCTTGAAAAGTAATTTTTGAGAGAAAGTGGGAATTGTAGAGAGATTAAACTTGATGAGTTTGATCCCAACAGTAAGGAACCTGAGATGGAACCAGAGATCCAACTAGGTGAATGACCTACAACACTGATTCTACGTAAATCAAATAGAATATCAATGCCTCTTGAGAGACTATTTTTAACATCTGATGTGAGTCTTGATGTTCTCCTTTTAGAGGACACAGATCCGACTATATATAAGGAAGCGATATTGGATATCGATTCGGGAAAATGGCAAGAAGCCATGAAATTCAAAATTAATTCAATGCATGCCAATCAAGTCTGGGACATAGTTGAACTTCCTGAATGAGTTAAACCTATTGGCTGTAAATGGGTTTACAAAAGGAAGCCATGACCTGATGGAAAGGTGGAAACCTTTAAGGCCCGACTGGTAGCAAAAGGTTACACTCAACATCCTAGGATTGACTATGAGGAAACGTTTTCACCAGTAGCCATGCTAAAATCCATTAGGATTCTTTTAGCAATTGCTGCATATCACGACTACGAGATATGGCAGATGGATGTGAAAACCTCTTTCCTAAATGGATTCCTTGAAGAGGATATCTATATAGAACAACAAGAAGGTTTCGTATCCAGTGAGACTTCAAACTTGGTTTGTAAGCTCCAAAAGTCTATTTATGGACTTAAACAGGCATCCCGAAGCTGGAATCGTCATTGTGATGAGATAATTAGATTATCTA
Source organism: Zanthoxylum bungeanum (assembly GCA_019454045.1). Taxonomy (NCBI): domain Eukaryota; kingdom Viridiplantae; phylum Streptophyta; class Magnoliopsida; order Sapindales; family Rutaceae; genus Zanthoxylum; species Zanthoxylum bungeanum. The sequence continues at coordinate 79,948 of SKCR01036482.1, read as the reverse complement.
GTTTCATGAAAAACGAAGAAAAATCCTGTGTTTTGATGAGTGGTAAAACTATCACTATTTCACACTCATTTAACTTAATATTTTGTATAGTTTCTTGAGTTTTGTGAATATTTTGATGTGTTTTGTGTTATTTTGTAGATAAATAAAGTTTCAGGACATTCTGGAGGTGATTTGAAGCAAAACTATGAAATTTGGCAAAAAGGGTATTTTGGTAATTTTGGGCATCCCGACACAAAGGGTATTTTGGTAATTTTGGGCATCCCGACACCAAAATAAAGTTTCAGGACATTCTGGAGGTGATTTGGAGCAAAACTGTGAAATTTGGCAAAAAGGGTATTTTGGTAATTTTGGGCGTCCCGACACCGAGGGTATTTTGGTAATTGCACCGCATGCCACGTGTCAATAATTCAACGAGCCGTTTTTTTAGCGACCATGCCACGTGTCGAAAATTCAGCGATAAAAAAAAATAAAAAAATAAAAAATAAAAAAATAAAAAAAAAATCAGAAAAATAATAATAAAAAATTGGATTTTTTTGCCTATAAATAGATTTTGAATTTCTTAGTTTCAATAAACCAAAAATCCTCTGAAATACTTAAATAAAAGAGAGTTCTTCTTATTTTCTTTTATATTCAGTTTTATTTACGCTTTGTAGTAATAATTTTATCCATCTATGAGTGGGTAACTTCTTTATGCTGAGGTAATAAGGTAATACTTTTACTTTTGCTATTTAGATTAATCTCCCTTAAAATATAATATATAAACTAGTTAAAATCTGAATTAATAAAGGCTACCGCCATTTCCGGACGGTTGGTTATTCAATTTAATCTGGTTAACCTGACTTAATGAGGATACCGCCATACTGGACGGTTGGTTTAAGTTTATATTTCTGTTCCGCCTTATGGCTGGTATATTGAATTTGACTTAATCAGGATACCACCATTCTGGACGGTTGGTTTAAAATATCACAAGATTATATATTATTTTATAGGAGATATCTAAATAGTAAATAGTAGAAGTTAATTCATTTTACCTTAGCATTTTATTTATTTTTCTGCATTTACTTTTTAGTAATTTTTATGTTTTTTTTTTATTTGTACTAACTATGTGTTATAACTAAGTTAGTTTTCTAGGTTGTGATGAAATCTAATATCACCGGTTTATAAGAGGTTATTTTATAATTTGAGTAATTTAAAGGTTTACTTATTAAGTCTTAAATGCTTCTTGTTGTTTGATCACCAATAAGATTGATGTGGTAAATCTAAAATGAACTAGACATAGGGATTTTAGGTTTCAACCTTTGACTTAATAGCCCACGATCTTCTTTGAGGATAGATAACCCTTTAATAGATTTCCTTACAGGATAGGAATATACCTGTCGGGCGGGGGTAACCATAATTGGAACTTAAACTTAATGAATTCAGGTAATTTAATTGACATAGACATATGATTCAATTGGATTAAACTGGGTATTTGTGTCTGACCATCGACAGATGCTTTCGCATAAATTCGTGTTCCAGGTTAGTAAACTAATTTATTACACAAACATAAAATAATCACTTCATCTTTTTAAAGATATTAGAAAGATTCACAACCCTAAATCTTTGAGTCTTTTATTTTCCTTAGTATTTTCTTTTGTCTTTTTTTATTTAGCAAATCTTCAAAGCAAATCATTTCAAGCAATCAATTCCCTTCTCCCTATAATTAGATATCTGTAAATAAATAGTATCAACAATTAATAACAACAGTAGGAATTAAGTCCTCGTGGGATCGATATTTTTATACTACTTGAACGATACGTGCGCTTGCGTTATACGTGTGTGTTTACGCCGGTCATGTTTATAAGAAAGTTAGTGGGAGCGTGATAGTTTTCCTAATCTTGTATGTAGATGACATCCTTATCATAGGAAATGATATAGGGATGATGCAAATTGTGAAAGCCTACCTTTGCAAGAACTTCTTCATGAAAGATATGGGTGAAACTTCTTATATATTAGGTATAAGGCTCTACCGGGATAAAGTTAGGAAGCTTATAGGGTTGTCACAATCGACGTACATAGATAAAATGTTAGATAGGTATAGTTTTACCAACTGCAAGGAAACAAATGTACCTTTCCGATACGGCATTCATCTTTCGAAGAAAATGGAACCTCAAACTGAGGAAGAGAGAGTTAAGATATCTAACTTTCCATATGTTTATTGTATTGGAAACATAATGTATGTTATGTTATATACTAGACCTGACATCAGTTTCGGCGTCAGTGTGACAAACCGATATCAATTTGATCTAGGTAATGATCATTGGACAGCCATGAAACATATCCTAAAATATCTTCAGGGTACTTGGGATAAGTTTCAGATATATGGAGAAAGTAAGCTACAAGTTAAGGGTTATACAGACTCCGACTTCCACGGAGATCAGATGATAGAAAATCTACATCAGGATATATATTTACCCTTTAACGGTGGTGTTGTTAGTTAGCGTTGTTCAAAGCAAGGCTCAACAGCTGATTCCACCACTGAGGCGGAATTTATAGCGGCTTAAGAAGCTGCTAAAGAAGCTGTTTGGATTAGAAATGTTTTCACAGAACTTGGTGTTATGCCTAGTATTACAGATTTGATCCCATTGTACTGTGATAATAATGGAGCCATCACGCAGGCTGATGAGCCGAGGGCGCATTCCAAGTCTAAACACGTGGAAAGGAAATACCGCGTAATTAGAGAAATTATTGAATGAAAAGACATAGCGGTCTTGAAGGTTCAAGGAAAATACAACATAGCAGACCCGCTTACCAATGCATTACCTCCTAAGTTATTCGATAAACATGTGGAGGAGATGGGACTGTGGTACCATCCAGAATGGCACCAAGCAAGTGGGAGTTTGATGGAGTTGGTGCTTGGAGTGCTAATCCGAATTGTATATTTTATTATTTATTAATAAAATCACTACATTTTTCATTTCATACCTCATTAATGGTATTGTAATTATGCGTATTAGATTGATGTATAGATATGCTAAGAATGACATTGACCTTAGAATAGTTTTGACAATGGGTGTAAACTATTCTTAAAGTAAATATTTCTAGTCATTGGTTTTGGAATACGGTCAAATTCCTATAACTTAGAAGACAACACATGTCGTATATTGGAATTGGAGTTCCAATGATTTAACCGGATGTACCATGAGTTTTGGAAACTCGTATATATATGTGGGTATTCGTTGAAGCAAATACTGAATGACTCACAGGCGATTCCTAATAGTTGGAAGTACACACCACTGTCAATATGAATCTCCTCGAGTCGAGTAGCATATGTAATCCTTTGACTATAGGATAGCATTGATTTTGTGTGAGATCCTCCATACTTTGATGCCATGTATGTCAGAAACCTTTCATGGTATGGCCTCTAGATTTTTGTTGGGTGTGGACCGATGCACTCAGTAATCAAGTGCAAAACAAGATATGATTCTTCGACCCGTATGTGTACAATAAGTGGTTTAGGTATCCATGATAGTAATGTCATGATTCTTAAATCTTTGGCCAAAGTCAATCACCGAGGGTGGATCGCAACAGTTATGAAGAATCGTGGACATGTCGACATGAGATGTGCGCCTCAGAAAATTGACGGTATATTCTATGTTTCCTAAGCACAACTCGGATAGCCTACGACGAAGGGATTATTAAACATATGTGATGACCTCGAGTTGTATAGTTCAGAAAGGTCATTCGTGTTCTTCACGAATTCGGAGGTGGCCAAATTGCGTATACATTAGCTAGGCTTATATGACGAACGTGTCTGAACTTAGAGAGTACCAATAGAAAGTGTACTCGTTGAGCACTTGGGTAGCCGATTAATTTTGATAAAAGATAATATTCGATATTATAATTATCAACTAAGATAATCAAGTGTTATTGGATAACATTGATTATTTACTTTGACCTAATTGGATTAATTCAATAATTACATAAGGGCTTAATTGTAAAATCATAATTATCTCTACCATTTGAGGATATTATGGTAATTATAAGTTTGTAATAATTGGTGGTTTTGGCTTGATTTAATTGGATTAAATCAAAGTGGCAAACATTGAATTAATCCATTTCCTAATCTTTGGCTTGATTTAATTGGATTAAATCTAAGTGGGAGACAATGGAGATTAGTCACACCTAATTATAAATATTTGGATAAATTAGATTAAGCTCACTTAAAAGTTGATTACAACTTTTATTAATTAAAAATTGCCTAAGTTTTGCTATAAATAGCAAGGTTTATGAAGGTTTTAATCACAAGTACAAATACAAGCATAAACAAATTCTTGAGAGATTAGCCTAAGTTAGAGAAGTGTTTAGAGAAGCTTGTGGGGTTTCTACAATATTTCATCTAGGAGAAATCAAGATTGGATCTTGAAGTGAAGCTTGGAAGCATTGGAAACAAGATTGGATCTTGAAGTCAAGCTTGCACACCTTGGAGGTTCTCCAACAATTTCAACAAAGGAGAAGTAGATTGGATCTTGCATCAAGCTTACTAGGTATTGTTTGATCTTCTCCAAAGCTATGTTCATTTGTGTATTAGATGCATGATCACATAGCTTAATGTTAAAATAAGGCTAATCAATTGTGTTAGGATACTTTAGAAGTATAAACACAACATGCTTATGTATTAGGTCAAAGATGTTCATGTTGGACATGGAACAATTAATAAGAGTTTGGAACTCTAGATTAAAGCTTAAAGCTATGGCTACCATTCTAGAATCACTTGACCAACTTTGGGTGACCTAGAATTGTTCATGAGACATTTCTTATTGGGATTCTATTTTGGATTGTGATTTGATTCAAAGAAACGCATATATATATTTAGAATTTAAATATGTTTATTTTATAATAAGTGTTGTGGTTGGTTTTGAAATTAAACTATTTTGGGTCATTGTAAAGTGTTTTGAAGGGTTTTTTTTTAGAAATTTTTTTTAAAAAATAAAAAATAAATAATATTAGTTGTTGTGCTCTCGGCTTATTTGGTCGGGAGCTAGGCGCTGCAGCGCCACCTGCTGCTGCATGCAGCATGTGCTGTATGCAACACTTGTTGCATGTAGTGCACGCTGCAAACGCACTAGGTGCACGGGTTCGAAAATTTTGATATATATCTGGTTTTTATATCGAGTGATTTTTCCGGATCCAGATTTATTTCTGGTTTTCCCTAAGCACTTGAAAAATAAAATATTATATTTTATAAAATGTTAAAAATACACTCATGCTTGATATCTACGGGTTAGACCCACTTCCGCTGCGCGGGGCACCGATCCGACCCTGGGGGTTCCACAACTTCCCCAACAGTATGTATGTTTAATTTGAAATGTTTGAATAACATGTCATATAGCTTAGGGTGCCTACTCTTGCATTTTCACATGCCATATCATGTTTTGGATGCATAACTATTCTTGACATAAAATATGATTTTCTGTAATTTAAAATGGTTAAATTGTATTATGATATGCATGAAAATAAATTAATTAGAGTAATTGATTTAATAATTTAAAATTAAAAATTCTAAAATAATGGCTTTAATAAGTGCATTATGAATTCCATTGGTATATCGGATGGAAACTCGGACGTAAATTCCATAGCCGATTTCGAATGGACGGTAATGTGGTCTTCACTCGGGATACAACTCCACATACCATTGGAATTTACAACGCGCTTAGATTCATTAAATGGTTTAATTAAAATTTTGTCCACTTTAGAATTTTAAATTTTAAACGTATTAGTGTACCAATATTTTAAGAGTTAAAATAAATTAGGTCACTAAACCTAACTTAATTAAATTAGTTTAATTGAGTAAAATAATTAGTAGAGACTAATAAATATTAGTGAGTTAAAAAAATTTAACAATAAAAATTGGTAAGGTCACTAATAGTGCACTGGTGTAAATAAAAATTATGTATTAGCCGCGTTTAAATTTATTGACACTAGTAAATTAAAATATTAGATATTTCAAAATAGAAACCTTAAATTTAAAATAGTGAGTGTGAGATGGATATACGACAATATATCATGCGACCTCCGTTGTTAGTCCGAAAACGTGATATTCAGAAGGCGCCTTGAGACGAATTTGTTTTCGTCCCCCTATGGATGGTGTCCTTTTTGGGTCAAATCAAGTTTGGATTCCAAGAGAATAAGAACTCTAGATGTATCTGGTGAACTGACCTTTCCTTCTACGACATTTCACTAGTTAAGTCCAAGGGTTCCGAAACAACAAGTTACACTCACAAAAAAATGATTAAACGTTAATAAAAATTCCTTGATCAAATCAAACAGTGAATGATTAATATAGGAATAAGAGTTATTCCCATATATATGAATCAATTGAGATTGTCTCGATCTATCATACAAGTACTTGACCTACTGTACGGGGACGCTTCTTTGTGGGATGATAGATTTCTGTGGCATAGTAATTCTCTTATGTTTCTAATTCAGTATTCATGGTTCATGCATCATGTTTAATTTTATGCCTAAATATTTGATAATTTTAATATACGATGAATGAATTTTAAATGCATGTTTACTTTATTTCATTTCATCCATGGTTTCTCCAATAATTGCTATTCTTTCTAACGATAAATTAACAAGAGAAAATTATGTCAAATGGAAAATTAACATGAACGCCATTTTGGTTTGTGAAGACCTTAAGTTTGTCATAATGGAGGAGTGTCCTCCAGAGCCGGCCAGAAACTCTAGCTAAGCTTTGAGCGATGCCTATCGGAAATGGATCGCGGCAAATGAGAAAGCTTGTTGCTACTTGCTAGCAGGGATGTCCAACGTTATTACAAACTTTTCAATTTTAGCTCATGTCCGTATGTTACTATGTATATTGATAATACCTGCTAACTGAGCATATGAAGATCCATTTTAATCAGTATTATAGAGAATTCACAAATTAAATAATTCAAAAGGAAATAAACAAAAATTAACTTGTTTCGAAATAGGTTTGAGATACGTCTCAGGAGTGGAAACTCCTTACTCAGCTATCTCTTACCAATTTCAACTTTTTAATCCAAACAAAAACACAAAATATTTTTGTAATTTTTGAAAATTTTTCAATTTTTTTTTGTATTTTTCGAAAAATTTTGGACTAAAAAATAAAAACAACACACAACTAAAAAAAATATTAATCAACTAATTCCCTCCCCCAAACCTAAATGAGACATTGTTCCCAATGTCTTAAATGGTAGAAGAAGAGTTTAGAGGATAATACCTGGTTAGTTGAAATTCTACAGGAAATTAAAGGTTAAGATCCAGATTAATCCGATGCCTCTTACCACAATCGTCCTCGGACCAATTTATCTTTGAAAGGATAGGGTCAACTTGTGGTTCATATGCTAAGAATTGGTCTATTAGATCTGGAGCAGTTCTGGCAGTAAATAGGAGTTCTTTCAAAAGTTTTGACATGAACCCATTTTTTCGGGCATCATCAAGAAACACACAAAGAAAATCATAAAATCCATCAACGTTGAGCAGCCCAATTGGTTTCTGATGTATGTTCAGGTTCGCCCAAGATAGTACTATAAAAATTTCCTCCAATGTACCCAAGCCACCTGGCAAAGCAATAAAAGCATTAGCACGGTTAATCATTTCTACCAATCATTCCGACATACCTGGCACAATAAGTTCCTCTCCGTTTGATGATCCAATAAGATTTGCCTCTGCCAAGGGTTTTGGGATGATTCCCAAAACGTAACTGCCTCCTTCCTGTACAACCTTTGAAACGATCCCCATAAGTCCAAGATTTCCTCCGCCATATATTAAGTGCATATTCCTTGCAGCTAAGACTCGACCCAATTTCTGTGCTGCTTCTACTTATTGTGATTTAGTACCAACACTACTACCGTAAAACACACAGATGTTTTCAACTCGTCTTCTTGAAGTGGCTTCCATGTTTTACTCTGGATGTCTTCAAAAGTGCAATGATGAGTTGAATTTATAACACCTGAAAAGGGTGAGTAAAATAATAGCACTAGTACTGCCAATGACAATTATTAGTTAAACAAATTGTGATAGTCAAAAGGACTGGATCGTGTCGGAGAAAATAAAAAAAACAACAAAACAAATTACAATTATTCGGAAAAGACAAAGAGATATAATATTTCCAAGAAAAGTAGCGGCTTGATCGACGTCTATGCGTCAGGGACAAGCTTCCCATCCAATTTTCTTATAAATTGGCAAACAGGGTCTTTTTGAGTCAGATTCCCGAGACTTATCAGTTGTCTTTCTTTTTGAAATTGTGTATGTAATTTGCGAAAGGCTATGTGAACATATCCACTGGGATGCGTCTCAAGAGTCGAAGATATATCATCTAAAGACTCCTTACCATCCCTAATGAATTTAATTTTGTATTCGCGATTATCAGACACCATTCCTAAAGAACGACAACGAGTATTGCAATTCCATCGTGCATAATTGTAACAAACACCCATTTGCTTAGCTCTACGTTTCTTTGCATAGGTGCTTCTTCCAAAACCAGGCAGATGTGAAATAAAAGAGTCAGAAGACTCACCTGCCAATCGGACTTGTGCTTCAATTACCCAACGAATATCATTATGAACACCATGGATTGTCAGTAACCTCATCCGTTCCAAGCGAGCTTTGTAGACTTTCATCAGAGATTTTTGAGGGAGAGAATGAAATTGCTTGTGAAGATTCGCGAGAGCTTCTTCCATCTTGAAATGACTTAACCTGCAAAAATTAAACACACAAAAATAAATCACACCAAATCACATTATATACAAAAATTGCATGGGTTGCCTCCCTGCTAGCGCTAAGTTTAAAGTCGTCAGCCAGACTTGACTTCTCGAACGTTAAGCTGGATCTGAAAGTGTAACACTTTCTTTTTGTCGCTCAAATGATTCTCCCAGTAGTACTTGACACGCTGACTGTTAACCTGAATGTGTTGTTGGTATTGGGATCCAGTAACTCAACAGCTACATAAGGTAAAACTTGAGTGATCACAAATGGACCTAACCACCTAGATTTCAACTTTCCAGGGAAAAGTTTCAACCTCGAGTTGTACAACAACACCTGTTGCCTTGGTTCCAACTGTCTGTGCACTATTTCGGTCATGCCATTTTTTGGTCTTTTCCTTGTACAATTGGCATTCTCATAAGCCTGTAACCGAAATTCCTCCAATTCGTTGAGTTGGTGAAGTCTTTTCTCTCATGCAGCTTGTGAATCAAGATTCAACTTCTTCAGTGCCCAGTACGCCTTGGTGTTCAAGCTCAACTGGTAGATGGCACGCTTCCCAAACACCAATCGATATGGAGACATACCAATGGGTGTCTTGTAAGCTGTCCGGTAGGCCCATAATGTATCATCTAGTTTTGTTGACCAGTCCCTCCTTGTTGATCCAACGGTTCTTTCTAAGATTCTTTTGATTTCCTGTTTGAAACCTCAACCTGTCCATTTGACTGTGGATGGTAAGCAGTGGCAACTTTGTGAGTAACTCCGTATTTGGATAGGAGTGCATCGAAGTATATGTTGCATAAATGTGACCCACCATCGCTGATGATTGCACGAGGTGTTCCGAACCGAGTGAAAATGTTATTTTTCAAGAATTTGATCACCACTTTTGAATCATTGGATGGCAATGCAATTGCTTCAACCCATTTGGAGACGTAGTCTACAGCAACCAGGATGTACAGGTTTTTGAATGATGGAAAAAAGGGTCCCATGAAATCTATACCCCACACATCGAATATTTCCACTTCTAGAATGTTTTGCAACGGTCTTTCATTTCTCCTGGAAATATTTCCCGTTCTCTGGCACCTGTCACATTGAAAAGCAAAAAGATAAGCATCTTTAAAAAGAGTGGGCCAGAACAAACCTGATTGAAGAACTTTTGCTGCAGTTTTGTTTCCGCTGAAGTGTCCGCCATATGGTGATGAATGACAGTGCTGCAAAACACTGTTGACCTCCTCCTGTGGAACACATCGTCTCAATAATTGATCAGCACACCATTTGAACAGGTACGGCTCATCCCAGACATAGTGCTTGACTTCTTTGAAGAACTTCTTCCGTTGCTGAGTTGTCCATTCCAACGGCCATTTTCCTGACACAATGTAGTTGACATAGTCAGCATACCAAGGGACTTCCTGTTGTTTCATGGCAAACAGCTGTTCATTTGGAAAATTTTCTTTGATTGACAGTTCTTTGCCAGCTGTTTCTCCATTCTCGAGCCTCGATAGATGATCTGCCACCTGATTCTCTGTCCCTTTCCTGTCTCGAATCTCCACGTCAAATTCTTGCAGAAGAAGTATCCAACGGATCAATCTGGGTTTGGCATCTTTCTTCGTGATCAGATATTTGATTGCTGAATGATCTGTGTAGACCACCACTTTGGGACCCAGCAGATAGGAGCAGAATTTGTCAAAAGCATACACAACTGTGAGCAACTCCTTTTCGGTGGTTGTGTAGTTGAGTTGAGCTTCATTCAGAGTTCTGCTGGAGTAGTAAATGGTGTGGAAAATCTTTGCTTTACGTTATCCCAAAACTGCACCTACAGCAAAATCACTAGCATCGCACATCACTTCAAATGGAATGGTCCAGTCTGGTGCTACAATGATGGGGGCAGAAACCAGCTTCTGTTTTAAGATATCAAAAGCTTCCTAGCATTCTTTGGTGAAGTTGAAAGGCACATCCTTCTCCAGAAGATTGCATAGAGGTTTAGCAATCTTGGAAAAGTCTTTGATAAATCTCATGTAAAAACATGTATGTCCAAGAAAACTTCGAATACCTTTAACTGATGTTGGTGGAGGTAGTTTTTCAATTGTCTATATCTTTGCTTTGTCTACCTCAATCCCCTTTTGTGAGATACGGTGTCCAAGAACAATGCCTTCTTGCACCATGAATTGGCATTTCTCCCAGTTGAGTACCAGGTTTGTATCTTCACACCTTTGCAACACCTGTTCCAAATTTTGTAAACAATGATCAAAAGAATCTCCAAATACAGAAAAGTCATCCATGAAAACCTCCATACTCTGCTCCAGCATGTCTTAGAATATAGCCATCATGCAACGCTGAAATGTGGCAGAGGCATTACATAATCCAAATGGCATCCTGCGGAAAGCAAAAGTACCATAGGGACATGTAAATGTGGTTTTCTCCTGATCTTCTGGGCGATGGCAATCTGATTGTACCCTGAATATCCGTCAGAAAGCAATAGAATTCATGTCCCGTCAATCTGTCTCACATCTGGTCAATAAATGGTAGCGGAAAATGGTCATTTCTCGTGGCTTTATCAGCTTTCTGTAGTCCATGCATACTCTCCATCCAGTCACCGTTCTTGTTGGAATCAGCTCGTTCTTTTCATTAGTAACCACAGTAATTCCTCCTTTCTTCGGCACACAGTGCATAGGACTTACCCAACTACTGTCTGAGATGGGGTAAATGATGCTAGCATCCAACCATTTGATGATTTCTTTCTTCACGACTTCCTTCATGATTGGATTGAGTCTCCGTTGATGTTCCATTGTGGGTTTGTACTCATCGTTCATCAGGATCTTGTGCATGCAAAATGATGGACTAATGCCTCGAATGTCTGCTATAGTCCAGCCAATGGCTTTCTTGTGCTCTCGTAATACTCTTCAGTAGCTTTTCTTCTGCTCCAATGTTAGTGAAGAAGAAATAATAACAGGTAATTCAGAAGAGTTTCTAAAGAAATGCATACCTGAGATGGCTCGGAAGTAACTTCAGCTCCAACTGTGGTGGTTCTTCAATCGAAGGCTTGATTCGATCTTTCTTTGGCAATTCCAAGCTTTCAACTGGTGGGGTTGTTTTTGAATCGGAATGGTTTGTCAAGGTAGTTGATACATTCCAGGATTTCAGCATCTAGCTCGCTGTCAGTCATGTTGGTGATGCAAACTTCAAGTGTATCTGTGGGATTTGGCTCAGTATTTTGAACGATACTATCAACAACATCAACTCTGAAACATTCTTCTTCCTTTTCATCGCTGGGAATTTTATGGCTTTGAAAACATTAAAGGTCACTTCTTGGTCCTGCACTTTCATGGTCAGTTCTCCTTTTTGCACATCAATCACAGTTTTACCTGTAGCTAAGAATGGTCTCCCAAGAATGATAGTATTTCTTTGTTTCTTCCATGTCAAGGATGATGAAATCTGCTGGGAGAATTAGTTTGTCGACTTTGACCAGCACATCTTCAACAACACCTCTTGGAAATGCGAGTGTTCGGTCAGCAAGTTGCAATGAAGCTGAGGTAGGCATTGCTTCTCCAATCTGCAGTTTCCTGTAAATAGAGAAAGGCATCAAGTTAACACTGGCTCCTAAATCACATAAAGCCTTACCGATGTAATGTTCTCCAATGGTGCATGGGACAGTGAAACTGCCAGAATCTTTCAAATTCGGGGGAAGTTTCCTTCTGAATGATGGCGCTGCATTCTTCGTTAATGCTACTGTTGTTCGTAGTCTCCCATCTTCGTTTTCGTGAAAGATTTCATGGTTTTACATGAATTTTCATTGCTGGGCTTTCTTTCCAAGGCTTCTGCAAATGGAAAGTTGATGTGAAGCTTTTTGAACACCTCCAGGAATCGAGCAAACTGCTTGTCCAGTTTGTTTTTCTGAAGACGTTGAGGAAAAGGTGGAGGTGTGAAATGATATGTTCTTTTTCCTTTGCTTCTTTTTCCTCCATCTGTGGAACTGCATCTTTTGAAACTTCCTCAATTGTTGCTTTGATTCCAACATCTTTATTGATCTTAGTACCGCTTTTAAGGTATATAGCTTGACATTGCTCCTTCCCTCGGTTCCTTGGATTTGGTTATGTGTTGCTGGGAAGATTACCTGGCGGTCTGTAACTCTGAGCGTTGGCCAGTTGTCCGATTTGATTCTCCAGTGCTTTGATGGAAGCTGATTGGCTCTGAAACATAGCATCATACTTTTTTAACTGATTCAACACTTCTATTATTCCTGGTTCATTTATCTGTTCTTGGCCTTTGTTCTGTTGCTGGAATCCAGGTGGTGGATAGTTCTTTTGCCCTGAAATGTTGCTCCATGAAAAATTAGGTTGATTCTTCCACCCTGGGTTGTAGGTGTTGGAATATGGATTGTTCCCCTGTCTGTTGAAATTGTTGACATAATTACCGTCTCTTCAAGTTGGTTTGGTTCTGGTGCTCCTCCATATGGTAAACTTGTGGATCCAGTGGTAAGAGTCTTCATGAATTTGCATATCTGATCCAGCTTGGTGTTGACTGCTGTATTGGCTCCACTTTCATAAATTCCTGCAATTCTTTGGATCATACTCCTTTCTGTTGGCCACAAGGAATTATTGTTGGCCATTTCTTCGATTAGGTCTCAGGCTTGATCTTCTCATTTTGCCATTAAAGCTCCTCCAACAGCAACATCAATTGTGGTTCTCATTATTCCAGAAAGTCCATTATAGAATGTTTGGACTTGAAGCCATTTTGGAATCTCATGGTGAGGACATTTCCGAAGCAAATCTTTGTACATTTCCCAAGCTTCGTAAAGAGTTTCTGAGTCTTGTTGCACAAATGATGTGATGTCATTCCTCAGTTTTCCAGTTCTGGCTGGTGGAAAGTAATTTGCAAGAAATTTGGTGGCTAAAGTATTCCAAGTTGTGATGGAACCTGCTTGTAGTGAATGTAGCCAAGCTTTAGCTATGTCCTTTAAGGAATATGGAAAAACTCGCAGTCTCATTGCTTCTTCCGCTTCTCGGTTGTAATTAAAAGTGCCGCAAACTTCCAGGAAGTTGCTGATGTGGGCATTGGGATCTTCAGTTGCATTCCTCCAAACTGCACTGATTGCTGAATCATCTGGATGCATGTTTTGATGTCACCTGCATTTGCTGGTAAGGGAGGAGTACAATACAGGAAATGAGTCTGTCAACCACCGGAATGGTTCTGTCTCGAATGGGAATTGGTGGTGCAACCTCCAAAGGTTTAGGTTCCATGTTGACTAAAGCTTCTTGACTTCTCGCCTTTCCCTTCTCAACTATCTGATGGTTCTTTCAATTTCCGGGTCAAACGGACGAAGTTCAAAGCTTCTGGTTCGTCTCATGTAGTTTCTGAAAACCTGAAACACAAGAAAACAACAACAATAAGTAAAAAGAAATTAGATACAAGTAAAGGTATCTAACCCCTAAACTAATAGTAAAAGATAAAGAAGTCCCCGGCAACGGCGCCAAAAACTTGACCGGTGCTTACACACGCATATAAAGCAAGCGCACGTATCGTTCAAGTAGTATAAAAATATCGATCCCACGAGGACTTAATAACTAATCTATTAATTTTATGAGGTCAAATGATTACTAGTATCTAACAGGTTGTTTGATTGATTTGAAATGGTGACGATTCTAAATTAAAAAACAAGTAAATAAAATTGTTTGAAAGTAGGTTTTAAGAAAATTCAATATTAAAAACTATCTAGGGTTGTGATTTCTTCCAATATCATTTTAAAGATGAAGTGGTTATCTTATAGTTGGGTAAAATATTGATTTATTAACCTAGAACACTAAATTATGTAAAAGCCTCTTCCGATGGTCAACTACAAATATCCAGTATAACCCAATTGAACCATATGTCTATGCCAACCAAATTACCTGGATTCATTAAGATTAAGTTCCAATTATGGCTACCCCGCCCGACAGGTATATTCCTATCATGTAAGGAAATCTATTAAAGGGTTATCTATCCTCAAGGAAGATCGTGGGCTATTGAGTCTAAGGTCTTAAACTTAAAATCCCTATGTCTAGTTCATTTTAAGTTTACCAGTTCAATTTTATTAATGGCCAGTTAATAAAAAGCATTAATATTAAGACTCAATAAATAAACTTTTATATTACCCAAACTATAATTTAACCCCTTATAAACCGGTGATATTGGATTTCATCACAACCCCAGATAACTGGCTTAGTTACGACACATATTTACAAGTAGTAAAAAAATAAAAGACATAAAGTAAAATACTAAAAATTAAATACTGAAAAGTAAATTGTTGAAAAGTAAATAAAGTAAAAAAAGTAAAAAGTAAAAAGTAAAAAGTAAAAAGTAAAAAAAATAAAAATAAAAGTAAATTACTGAAAGTAAATTGCTGAAAAGTAAATTGCTGAAATTAAATAAAGTAAAAGTACAATAAAATAAAATGTTGGGGTTAGAGGATCAACTTTTATTACTACTATTTTAGATATCTCCCTTAATATAATATATTAACTTTGCGTGATAATTACCAACCAGCCATATAGGCGGTATCCTGATTAAGTCAAATTAATAATTAATTACCAACCGACCAACCAGGCGGTATCCATACTTAGTCAGGTTAAAACCAATTTATAATTAATTTCCAACCGGCCAATATAGCGGTATCCTCATTAAGTCAGGTTTTAAATAGTTTATATTTTATATTTAAGGGAGATTAATCTAGATAGCAATAATAAAAGCTTTACCTTTTACCCCAGCAAGGGGGAGTTACCTCCTCATTGTTTGAAAAATAAAAACTGCAAAAGTAAAGAAAGAAAAGGTTTGTGCGTAAAAGTAAATTGCGGAAAGTAAAAACTGAAAAGTAAAGAAAAGAAAGTGCGAAAGCGGAAATTAATTACTGGAAGCTGTAAATAAACAAACAAGATACAATCTTCTTATTTATTCATTAGGAATTTTCAAAGAAGAAAGTATGAATTTTACAAATGAAATGGCTTGGTATTTATAGGTAAAATTTTGCCTCCATCAAATCATCCATCAAATTCTCCACCAAATCCATTATTAATTTCTCCACTAATTACTCCACCAAATCCATAATTGCTCCACTAATTGCTTATCTTGTTTGGTGGTGATTTGATAATTTTTATTAATTATTTATTAATTTATATTTTGCTTTGAAAATGACTGATAATGACTTTAATAATTACACATCACACACTTCTGGATGGTTCATCACTTTCGGTCATGAAATCTTCAGAATTCAAAATTATTTTCTCTTTCAAAGCTGTAGATATTTGAGTCTTCTTTAATCTGGAACTTGAATCAGCTCAATCCGATATCGGAGTAAAACGTTTTGCCCAAAATACGACAGATGCAAAAACTGTAATTTCCAAAACTGCACTTCGTCAAAAACGCCCTTTCAAGTTTCCAATCTCCAAAATTAAAATATCAAGTCCAATAATTGCCCTTATTTTACCCATATTTCATCCTCAATGATTTCATTGAGACCCGATATTATTTTATCTGCAAAATAAAATAAAATACATCAAAACGTTCATCAAACCCGAGAAACTAAACAAAATATTATGTTAAAGGGGCGGTAAATATTGATATATTTTCCGCTCATCATGTTTCTTGATGATACCCGGAGAAATGGGTTCGTGTCAAAACCTTTAAAACAACTCCTCTTCACTGCCAGAACTGCTCCAGATCTAATTGACCAAATCTTAGCCTATGAACCACAAATTGACCCTATCCTTTCAAAGATAAATTTGTCTGAGGACGATCGTGGTAAGAGCCATCGGATTAATCTGGATCTTAACCTTTAATTTCCTGTAGAATTTCAGCTAACCAGGTACTATCTTCTACACTCTTCTTCTACTGTTTAAGACATTGAGGACAATATCTCATTTAGGTTGGGGGATGGAATTAGTTGATCAGTACCTTGTTTTTAGTTGTGTGTTGTTTTTATTTTAGTCCAAAATTTTTACAAAAAAAATTGAAATTTTTCAAAAATTACAAAAATATTTTGTGTTTTTATGTTTTTACTTTGACTAAAAATGTGAAATTGGTAAGAGAAAGCTGAGTAAGAAGTTTCCACTCCTGAGACAAGTTCATTTCGAAACAAGTTGACAAGTTAATTTTTGTTTATTTCCTTTTGAATTATTTAATTTGTGAATTCTCCATAATAGTGATTAAAATGGATCTTCATATGCTCAGTTGACATGTATTATCATCATGCATAGTAACATACGGACATGAACTGTATTTGAAAAGTTTGTAATATTCAGTGCTCTAGTTTAATTGAAGGAAGCATCTCAAAAAGTGATGGAGGAAAAAA
This sequence comes from Zanthoxylum bungeanum, assembly GCA_019454045.1. Classification (NCBI taxonomy): domain Eukaryota; kingdom Viridiplantae; phylum Streptophyta; class Magnoliopsida; order Sapindales; family Rutaceae; genus Zanthoxylum; species Zanthoxylum bungeanum. The sequence goes on along the minus strand of SKCR01036482.1, from coordinate 62,901 downwards.
AATATGAGATCCGAGTTATTAAGTCTGTAAGGGTGTTTTAACACCTAGTGCCCTAAAGCCAACTGGTTTGGGAGTCATTGGCCCAAAGCTCGCTACATGGATCAAAGATGCTGCAAAAATATATATATATATATGAAGTCTGAGTAATTAAGTCTGTATGGGTGTCTTAACACCTGGTGCCCTAAAGCCAACTGGTTTGGGAGCCACCGACCCAACACTCGCTACATAGATGGAAGATATTGTATATAAATAAAAAAAATAAAAAATAAATCAAAGAAAAAATCAGAAAAATCAGAAGAATTATTCCATTGCTGCAAAAAAGGTGTGAAATCTGATAGAACTTCAGGACAAAAATATTACTCTCTTATCAACTACACTTGTGACTGTTAAGGGCAAAAATGAGATTGATTAATACTTTGTTGGCTGTGTATATGGAGAATGGTAAATATAATCGGAGAATTTACTTATTCGGTAATTTAGAATGAAACAAAACAACTATTGACTTGGAGTAGAAGTTTCACCTGATTAGTCACTAACTTCTTTATTCTCTTTTCTCTTGTCTTTTTCCTTTTGTGTGCATTAATTTTATTATCTTTTTACTTTTGTAAAACGTTTGTGGGTATCGTTGTTGTAAGCCCTCACGAGACTATAAGTCGTCCACTAGGGACACCTAGGGGTTTAAAAGCTTGTTGCATATGCTAAATGCAACCGTGATCCCTACGAAAGTGGCTTAGTTTAATTTTAATTATTTCTTGTATTTTATTTTATTGTTTTGCTCGAGGACTAGCAGAATGTTAGGTTTGGGGGTGTGATGAGCGGAAAATATATCAATATTTACCGCCCATTTTACTTAATATTTTGTTTAGTTTCTCGGGTTTGATGAACGTTTTGATGTGTTTTAGTTTATTTTGCAGATAAAATAATATTGGGACACAATGAAATCATTTAGGACGAAATGTGGGTCAAATAAGGGCAAAAATTGGACTTTACATATTAATTTTGGAGATTGGAAACTTGAAAGGGTGTTTTAACGAAGTGCAGTTTTGGAAATTCCAGTTTTGCACATCTGTCGTATTTTGGGCATAACTTCTTACTCCGATATCAGATTAAGCTGATTCAAGTTCCATATTGAAGAAGAATCAAAGATCTACAACTTTGAAAGACAAAATAATTTCGAATTCTGAAGATGTCATGCCCGAAATTGATGAAACATCCAGAAGTGTGTTGTGTGTAATTATTAAAGTCATTTTCAATCATTTTCAAAGCAAAAAATAAATAATAAATAAATAATAAAAATTATCAAATCACCACCAAACATGATAAGCAATTAGTGGAGCAATTAATAATTGATTTGGTGGATGATTTGATGGAGGCAAAATTTTCCCTATAAATACCAACCCATTTCATTTTGTAAATTCATACTTTCTTCTAAGGAATTCCTTAAGAATACTAAGAAGATTGTATCTTGTTTGTTTATTTACGGCTTTCAGTAATTAATTTCCGCTTTCGCACTTTATTTTCTTTACTTTTCAGTTTTTACTTTCTGCAATTTACTTTTACGCACAATATTTTTCTTTCTTTAATTTTCAGTTTTTACCTTTCAGTAATGAGGAGGTAACTCCCCTTTGCTGGGGTAAAAGGTAAAACTTTTATTACTAATATTTAGATTAATCTCTCTTAATTATAATATATAAACTAGTTAAAACCTGACTTAACGAGGATACCGCCATATTGGTCGGTTGGTAATTATTTAAATTGGTTTTAACCTGACTTAACTGAATACCGCCTGATTGGTCGGTTGGTAATTAATTATTAATTTGACTTAATCTGGATACCGCCTATATGGCTGGTTGGTAATTATCATGCAAAGTTAATATATTATATTACGGGAGATATCTAAAATAGAAGTAATAAAAGTGGATCCTTTTACCTCAGCATTTTCTTTTATTGTACATTTACTTTATTTATTTTTCAGCAATTTACTTTCAGCATTTACTTTTCAGTAATTTACTTTCAGCAATTTACTTTCAGCAATTTACTTTCAGCATTTACTTTTCAGCAATTTACTTTCAGCATTTACTTTTCAGCAATTTACTTTCAGCTTTTACTTTTCAGCAATTTACTTTCTGCAATTTAATTTCAGCATTTACTTTTCAGCATTTAATTTTCAGTATTTAATTTCAGCATTTACTTTCCGTCATTTACTTTTCAGCAATTTACTTTTCAGCATTTACTTTATGTCTTTTATTTTATTTAAGTTTTTACTACCCGTAAATATGTGTCGTAACTAAGCCAGTTATCTGGGGTTGTGATGAAATCCAATATCACCGGTTTATAAGGGGTTATTTTATAGTTTGGGTAATTTAAAGGTTTACTTATTAAGTCTTAAGCTTAATGCTTCTTGTTATCTAATCACCAATAAGATTGATGTGGTAAATCTAAAATAAACTTGACAAAGGTATTTTAAATTTCAGCCTTAGACTTAATAGCCCACGATCTTCCTTGAGGATAGATAACCCTTTAATAGATTTCCTTACAGGATAGACATATACCTGCGGGCGGGGGTAGCCATAATTGGAACTTAAACTTAATGAATCCAGATAATTTGGTTGACATAGACATATGGTTCAATTGGGTTAAACTGGGTATTTGTGTCTGACCATCGACAAAGGCTTTTGCATAATTTAGTGTTCCAGGTTAGTAAACCGATTTATTACACAAACATAAAATAACCACTTAATCTTTAAAATGATATTGGAAGAAATCACAACCCTAAATAGTTTTTAATATTGAATTTTCTTAAACCTACATTCGAGCAATTTTATTTACTTGTTTTTAAATTCAAAACCTTCATCATTTCAAATCAATCAATCAACCTGTTAGATACTAGTAATCATTTGACCTCATAAAATTAATAGATTAGGTATTAAGTTCTCGTGGGATCGATACTTTTTATACTACTTGAACAATACGTGCGCTTGCGTTATACGCGTGTGTAAGCACCGGTCAGTTTAGTTCATACAGGTTTATTTCAGGTATGCAGATTTATCTCATATAGTTTCAGATCATGCATTCAGCTTCCAGTCATGCATGTTTAGTTTAGTATCTAGCCTTAGCTCATACATGTTTAGTTTAACATTCAGATCTTTTTTCATGCATTTTCAATTAAGGTAATCAGATGTAGCTCAAAAATGTACGGTCTTAGTGATTAGGTTCAGTCCATGTAGTTTAGATCAGGATCATGCATGTTCAGGATAGTCAGTTCTCATGTCATGCTATATAGCTTTCATATCATGCAGGTTAGGTTTAGATCACGTTAGCATACCAGATTTTTAGTAGTCAGTTTTTAGTTCAGGTAGTTTTGAACAGGTTATTCAGATTCAAGTCAGCATACACCATTTTAGATCATGTAGTTTCAGGCCAATATATGCATGGTCAGTTCAGACAATATGTCATTAGGTTATAAGTTATGTTTTCAGGCCGTGTTAGGATGCATGTCATACAACTCATGTTAGTTTCAGGTCATGACAGCCAGTCAGGTTCTAGAAGTCAGCTTTCAGTCCATGTTGTTAAAGTCAATATTACACAGATATAGGTTATGGGTCACGTTAGCAAGCACATCATGTAATTAAAGTCAGCTCAAGGTCAGATTCAGGATAGTAGTTCAGACTGTCATATTCAGCTTCAGTTCCCCTGTCACGTTCAGTTCCCAGTCAAGTTCAATTTTTTGGAGTTTCTACGGTCCCGAGGATCGAATAACAAACATAAAACACATGTCAATACAATCGAGGAAGTCTGTCGGAAACATACTTACAACGATCGGTTGAGATGGGACGAAGAGCACTTCAAGCTCTCATCCATTGATGGTCTCGACAGTAGACTGCTCAGCATGTGGACTGCACGGCAGTGGGCTGTTGTGCTCCTCCAAGAATCGGCCATGGATGTCTTCAAAGCTCCAAGCTCCAAGTGGTGATTCCATGCTCATGTGTTCGATTCCCTATCACCTATGTATTTCCTCTTTTGAGTGCTAGCTCTTGGTGATTTTTGCCACAAAAATCACCATCTCCATCTTCCTTATTCTCTCAGCAGAACCATAAAATTTGAGAGGGAAATGCTCCAAGACCGTGAGAGAGAGAGAGAGCATTTTGGCTCCTTAAACCGTGAGCCAAGAGAGAGAGAATAAAAATGTGTATTAGGTTTTTAATTTCCAAAATCAATTAACCATTTACCATTTTTCAATTTCAAAAAGTCAAAAGGCAAAAGACAATTAATGCCTTCCAACTACCACCATCAATCAATCATTCAAATTGTCACATCACTCAAAGTGACATGTGATTTGACGCTTGATGTGACTAGAGATTTTATGCTTGATGTGACTTGCGTGTCGAACTCGAATTTGAAATGCGAATGCGCTCGCAAACACTCCTAGGCTCGGGTTCGCTAATTCCAAATTAACGAATTTTCTTGTGCCACGTAATTAAATGATTATGCCAAGCGAAATCACTATTCACATCGCTAACGAATTAATTCTAAATAAACTCGTTCGCCCGAATTAAAATCCAATTTCAATTCCGCGTCGAAATCCAATTTCGTATAATATATCGAATATATTATTTTATCGATTAATTCCAAATTAATCGTTATCTCTCTTTAAATGATATTTTATCCCAGATAAAATATCTCCACAATTAATCCCAGATTAATTTTCTCTCTCTACTAATTAATCCCAGATTAATAAACCCAGAAGAGGCGTACACAGAACATGTTAAAGCCCTGACGACCAAAACCAAAGTATATTGATTGTCGCAAGTATTAGCGGTGCAAGTCTTAGGTTAAGACCAAATACACCTACCCTGATTTCGGACTTCCATAGACACATAGTCATACTACCAATGGAATTCCGAGGGGGTCTATCCAGAGCGAAGCTGTTTCCCGTGCCTTCGGTAAAACACAACCTCCTATTACACTTGCATGAGTATCCTATACCCAAATATATAAGAACTATGATGTTATGCCCTCACAACGGGCACAAGTGTAATACTAGTCTTTTACGCATTATCGATGTCCAATCTCGATAATACTCTGATTAGGGATATTTAATGATTTATCTTTCGTGGATTGATACTGTCTCATATCATTCTCAATCCAGGAACAAATCACAGGGACCTCCTATCATTTATACATCATGGTGATCTAATCACAAATGATAAGAGAGCAATCTCCTTTGTCACATAGTTAATTTGTACCATAGCACCATGATTTGTACAAATAGTGACGCTATGGGTCATAATTGTCCAACAATCTCGCACTTGGCCTATAGCCAGTCACTCGAGTGTTTGACACCCGAACTATGTACGGTTGGCTCAAATTGCTGAGGAAAGACTTTCGTCAGCGGATTTGCATGACTATCGTCTGATGCAATTTATACGATCATAACATTGCCATGATGTATGATCCGAACGAATCAGATGAATATCGAAGTATGTATCTGGATCGTTGATGATACCATTAATTCTTTAGCCTACGTTGTAGCCTAGCTCAGCTGCTAATAGAACTATATCTAATCTAATTAGATTTATTATCGACCCAAATGGCTTTTATTGCTGCCTCAGCTGCAGAAATAACCCGCATTTGTTGTTTATTCGGTAACAATATCTTGCTTGGAAGACTTCCAGCTCACTGTTCCTTTATTCAAACTGTACAGTACCATTTTTATCGGTTAGGAAACTTGTAGCAGTGATCCCAATCACTTCAAGTTATCATTCTCCATAGTTTAAGACAGCATCCTTAGTTCTCTAAGAAACTAAAGGATGTTCTTAATATCAATCCAGTGACTATCACATGGATTGGCCTGATTGTGACTGCATATGCTCAAAGCGTATGAGACACCAAGGCGCGTACATTTTTCAATGTATGATTTCTCGGAGAGTTTTCTCGAAAGCCTAGCTTTCACTGATTTATTATAGGAATATCATTTCCAAGAAATGACATATTATCATTATTTTATAGGACATTTATTGTCAGTGCGCTCCCACTAACCTCCTTATATACACAAGAATCATTTCGTTTTGAATTAAATCATAAACTATTATGATTACATCAAAACGGTAATTCTAAGAACGTAATGCTTGCTTCAATCCAAACATGGATCGGTTAACCTGCAAACCTTGTTTGCTAGTTTTTGGTACGACAAAACCGACAGGATGTTGCAAACATCCTCCAAAAGGTTTCCTTTTCAGGAAAGCGATTTTCCCATTCAGCTGTCATATTTCATAAATGAAATGTGCAGCATTAGCAAGCATTATCCAAATGGATTTACCCATGGCAACAGGTAAAGGTTTCGTCGTAATCGACACAATGTTGATAACGATACCTTTTCGCTGCAAGCCTAGCTTAGTACGTTGGTATGTTGCCTTCCATGTACATCTTCCTTGAAGTTTTATATAGTACCAATAGGCACAATGTCTTGCGGTACATCAACTAGTATCTAAACATAGTTAGTATACATGGAATCCATTTCGAACTCATGGCACTTTGCCATAATAGGGAGTCGATATCTTGTATCACTTCCTCATACGTAGTCAGTTGGTATTCCTCAATAAGATTGACATCTTTATGAGGTGAGATCAGAAACCAATACCCCAGGTTTTTTTTCTGACTCCCTCCGACTTACGCGGTTCTTGTGTATTTGAAGATTAATGGTATAGTTTCATCCTTGATGAACTATCTGTGTTCCATTAAGGAATCAGTGCCTGGAATAGTATTACTCCGATTTTCATCAAGTTTTACTTTCCTCCCACTTACCACTGCATATCGGTATTCCTCTTAGGAAAAATCGCATGGTGAGCAACAATTAAATTGTTCTCTTGTAAGTTGTATAAGTACTATACTTAGGTATCCCTAGGATAACCTACAATTAGGCACTTATCCAATTTGGGTTTTAGTTTGGTATCATCCAAACATATGCCCAACATTCCCAAATCTTCAGGAATGAGAAAACCCAGTTTCTTTCATGTTCATATCTAATATGAAATCAGTCAAACAGATTTTTATGGAACCTTATTCAAAATAAGTTCTGCACTGTTTATGCTTATCCGTTGAAGGAAATGGTAGCTCAGAGCGACTCATGATTAACCTTATCATGTCCAACAAAATTCGGTTACTCAGTTCGGACACACCATCAATTGACGTGTTCCGTGAGGAGTCCTCATTTGAAAGAATACTATACTCTTTCAAGTATTTGAGAAACTTATTGCTTAAGTATTTTCATCATGGTCTAACCGTGACGATTTAATACTTTTAGCCGATCTGTTTGTCTACTTCGTGTTGAAACTGTAAAAGTTTCCGATTTGTGTTTCAAAAGAGACACATAACCATAACGCGATGCCACATCCGTAAAGGTCACGAAATATTCTTATCTACCTCTAGCCTAGCTATAAATGGGCCCACTTTCTTCACTATGAGCTAGGGCTAACAGATGGGTGGCATTTACACTTTTACCAAGTAAATAGTGTTTTAGGCACTTTGCCCAATAAACTAGATTTGTAGACTTATTTGAATGAAATCAAAATAGTCCGAGTACCCACTCTTCAAAAGTGTGGATATACGAGTCTTGTTTAAATTGTGTCCCAGACAACAATGCCACAATAAGTTTCATCTGATCAAATCAGTTCGAGCTATTAGTTTGTCATATTATATGTTTGAGATTGATTTATATTCAAAATATAAATTCTGTTATTCACATCTAATGTTTTTATCTCAATATCTTCTTTATATAATGAAACACTTTAGTGTTCTAGAATATAAAGGTATATCTGTAACGGATAAATACTGATATAGAGATAATGTTTCTAGTCAAACTAGTTACATTATAACAGTATCCTAATTTAAGTATGTACCCGATGGTAGTTCCTAAACTTAGGTATCTGCGGTTAAAACAGCGACTTTCGTCCCATTTCCGTTTCGCAGATAAATCTCAATAGATGTCAGTATCCTGCTCATAGCAGATTCTGATCATCTATACATATTTATGTATCATACTAAGTATTTAAAATCTAATTTTAATACTAGTATTTTACATATTTATGATAAACATATTTGAAGTCAGAGCCTTGCCCCGTCTTTAATTCCTTCATGTCTGCCTTGTCCAAACGGCAGTCACGCTTCCGCGATCCTGTTTGCCACAATTTTAGGCAGACATTTTGGGATATGTCCTTTATCTTCCCAGAAGATTATAATGATTTTGCCTTTGCCATTTTCCACATTCCAGAAGCCTTTGGCCTAGCCTCGGGTTTCTAGAATATCGAAGTAAGGTGCGCCTTGCGCTACTTGCCTTATTGCAAAGTTTGACTTTGTCTTCTTGAGAATAGTCATTAACTCTCCAAGAGTTTACTATTGCAATTTTAGTACTTCTAAAATCTAAGAAGATCCTTCAATTTCATTATCATACTTTAAGGATCTAATCCTTAGTTCTGATTAAGAAATTAAGGAGTTTACTCGGCAAGCATAATGGATTAAGCATTAAAGTTATCATCACATGAATCTTCCAAAGATCATGCTCTACTATTTGCTTAACTCCGGCCTTAGGCATAATATGTTATTTTATCAAATAAAGTAACTTATTAGTTTCCAAGACCATCCTGAAATATTATTCCCAATTTGAAAATTAAACCATTTAAATACATTTTCCCTAGGATTATGTTTTAAATGTAAATCTTTCAATTCTATCTTGATTCTAATAGTCCAACTATTTAATCAACGATTTAGGTACTATTTATTATAATGATTATTATAGTCCAACTATTTAATCAACTATAATTTTAATAGATTGAATACAGTCCAACTGTTAATAAAACAATGATTTTAAATATTAGTCCAACTAACATTTAATTTATTTGATGAATGATATTTGATTGAGCGCGTATGGCAAGTAATTAAAAGAATATTGCAAATTTAATTCTTGCCTCCCACTATTTTTCGGCGAGCCTCTAATCCTCTGTTTAGTAATCGGGAAACCGTGTTTCCTAGCGGGCTAGGATCCCGTTAAATGTCACAAAATCTTGACTTTGGCCAACAAATTGTATGATAATTAACTAGGTAGATCTCTAAGATCAATTGGATCCCATCCAATTCCTAGATCCAGTAGGGGGACATCCAAGTCCGAAACATATATCTTATATATGTCAATATATCCAATATATTGCCTAACCGTTTTCCTCTGAATCAACTAAGCCTTGGCTTTGGCACAACAAACTTAGTGATCCCAGTTAAACGGAACCCATTGACCATTGAAATCTTCGTAATCAATGTCGATGGACAAGAAGTGGTCTTGACTTTGGCCAACAAACCACAACTTGGACAAGACACCATTATGGAACAAAGCTCTTATGATTCAAACACATCCTCGACGGACAAAGGCCTTGACTTTGGCCAAAAAACCAATGACAGTCTTGGATCTTGAGTAAGAATCACTCAATGGAAGGAAAAATGCTTAATATTCTTGAGGGTTTTTCGCGTGCAAATTGGCAACCAATTTATTATCTTTGTTAAGGTCTCATCATCATACACCCTTAAACATGCATTCTAAACACATAATAAAGCACATATAATAAATAATAATGATATGCGGATGGATACTATACACATTGATCCTAGATCAAATCTCTTACTTTCCTCTCTCCCGCTAGCACAAATATTGCTTCTACCCGTTACACTACACTTCTAAAGAAACCTCATTTACATTGAGTGGAATATGTGAGAAGAGAAATACAATGAGAAATGAGGTAATAGGCTGGACATGCAGGTCCAATTAATAAATTCAAAATTTATTACAACAATTTCTAAAATTGCCCCACCCATCTAATATCCTGCCGATATACATTATTCATGCATCGTAACCATGTATTCACACAAGCATATTATCAATCAATCTAATCAAATTAATTAATCTGATAATTAGTGATCCAATGTTCAAACAACGATTTGATTTTGTGCGAGTCAAACTCGTTTTGCGAATAAGTACTCAATGTACAAATTCTTGAATTAAATTAAACTACAAATATAGTTGAACGAGTTAATATATAATGGTCTCGGCAGTGGGCTGATCAGCATGTGGACCGCATGGCAGTGGGCTGTTGTGCTCCTCCAAGAATCGGCCATGGATGTCTTCAAAGCTCCAAGATCCAAGTGGTGATTCCATGCTCATGTGTTCGATTCCCTATCACCTATGTATTTCCTCTTTTGAGTGCTAGCTCTTGGTGATTTTTTCACACAAAAATCACCATCTCCATCTTCCTTATTCTCTCGGCAGAACCAGAAAATATGAGAGGGAAATGGTCCAAGACCGTGTGAGAGAGAGAGCGCATTTTGGCTCCTTAAACCGTGAGCCAAGAGAGAGAGAGAATAAAAATGTGTAATAGGTTTTTAATTTCCAAAATCAATTAACCATTTACCATTTTTCAATTTAAAAAAGTCAAAAGGCAAAAGATAATTAATGCCTTCCAACTACCACCATCAATCAATCAAGCAAATTGTCACATCACTCAAAGTGACATCTGATTGACGCTTGATGTGACTAGCGATTTGATGCTTGATGTGACTTGCGTGTCGCACTCGAATTCGAAATGAGAATGCGCTCGCAAACACTCCCGAGCTTGGGTTCGCTAATTCCAAATTAACGAATTTTCCGTTGCGACGTAATTAAATGATTATGCCTAGCGAAATCACTATTCACGTGGCTAACGAATTAATTCTAAATTAACTCGTTCTCCCGAATTAAAATCCAATTTCAATTCCGCGTCGAAATCCAATTTCGTATAATATATCGAATATATTATTTTATCGATTAATTCCAAATTAATCATTATCTCTCTTTAAATGATATTTTATCCCAGATAAAATATCTCCGCAACTAATCCCAGATTAATTTTCTCTCTCTACTAATTAATCCCAGATTAAAAAAGTGTGAGTCATACGTCATCGGTGAATCTTCGGGAAGCGACCCATGAGATCCCCGGATATGTTGGCAGTAAATATGGTCGTCGGACTATCCGAACACGTAAGTACCAAGTACTACGTTTTACCGATTTACAAGACAAGGTTGGCTTCTAGCAAAGCCACATGCCTACCCAATTCTCCAGAAATATCCTTATAGGAATATGTGATCTATATCAGGCATAATATACGTAGTGTTGCTTATTTCGATCCAGTATCGGATGTCACATGCTAGGCCTGGGGTGGAATTGTGTCTGCCCCCGTACGGAGCACATATCGGATCTCTCGTAACTAGTCTCTATAATCGGATAAACATGACCTAGTCATAAATATCCTGATAGCTCGAGCATAAGAGAACGAGTTCTGTATCCTACGTGACCATCATCTCCTCTATGACTGGAGTTAACTTCCATCTCGACATCACACACCCCATACACACTACGATTCTCAATATACCAGAAGAGGCGTACACACATAACCTGTTAAAGGCCCTGGACGACCAAAACCAAAGTATATTGATTGTCGCAAGTATTAGCAATGCAAGTCTCAGGTTAAGAAAGACCAAATACACACCTACCCTGATTTCGAACTTTCATAGACACATAGTCATACTACCAATGGAATTCCGATGGGGTCTATCCAGAGCGAAGCTGTTTCCCATCCCATATACCATCGTAAAACACAACCTCCTATTACACTTGCATGAGTATCCTATACCCAAATATATGAGAACTATGTCATTATGCCCTCACAACCCGCACAAGTGTAATACTAGTCCTTTACGCATTATCGATGTCCAATCTCGATAAACTCTGACTAGGATATTTAATGATTTATCCTTCGTTGATTGATGCTGTCTCATATCATTCTAATCCAGGAACAAATCACAGGGACCTCTCTATCATTTATACATCATGGTGATCTAATCACAAATGATAAGAGAGCAATCTCCTTTGTCACATAGTTAATTTATACAACAACACCATGATCTGTACAAATAGTGACGCTATGGGTCATAATTGTCCAACACAATATTCATGTCATGTCTCAATATCCAACCATGTCAGATATCCATGTTATAATTTCAGCTTCAATCGTGCCTTGATTCTCAATTTATTTCTTATTCTTTGTAGTTTTTTATTTCAAATCTTTAATGTTTTAGTTTCACGTTTCTTTGGTCCTCCAATATTCACTCATCAGGTCTTTCAAGAGACCTGACCCACCATACCCTCTAGTTATTTTTCAGGTTACAGGTTCGTGCAGGTTGAGGCAATCATTTTTTAAAACCCCACTTATTCAAAATAAATTTTACTGAAAATAAAAGTATCCAAACATTTAAAACAAGCTCCAAAACCGAAATCATTAAAACTAATCGGGCGTCCATTGTCAGAATCGTACACCTTGACCCAGATAATGTATGAATACAAGACCTTATCAAAAAAGGGTAACCACGGTGGGTCAAAATCATTAAAACAAATAAAACATAGTTCAAACACCGTGGTAGAAACAGATCATATCGTATCGTAAAAGAAATCAAATATATCTAAATCAGAAACAAATCTTACTGAAAGCGAAGTCGATGATGATATGATTGTTGCTTTGCATGACTTGTAGGGTTTGATATTTGGTGGAGAAAAATCACATCCTGAGAACAACGACAAAAATAAAATGTTTAGAGTCGTTACTTAAAGAAGTGAAAATGATATCGTTTGATGGTGCTGGCATGTCCACTTTGAACTTTATTGTCAAGCGAACCACATTAAATTAAGTAATTGAATGGCCAATAAAAGCATTAATATGATGTTAGAGTTGCTTGGACAAATGTTACCAGCTGACACAGATTTCCAAAATCATATTATGAGGTAAAAAAAGTTGCGTGATTTCGGATTGGGGTATGAATCGATACACGCTTGTAAGTATGATTGTGTATTATTTCATGTAGAGTATGAATTCCTTGAGAATTGTCCAATATGTGGAGAAAATTGGTATAAGATCTGTGGTATTGTGAAGAAAGTGTCTAAGAAGGTGTTACGTTATTTTCTATTGACACCTAAACAACAAAGATTGTTCATGTCACGTCACACCGCATCTGAAATGAAATGGTATCATGATAAGAGAGTTGGTGATGAAGGAGTTATTAGACACCCTACTAATGAAACATAGTGGAAAGACTTTGATGATATATACCCACATTATGTTAGGGTTGGTGCTTGAAGTGCCAATCCAGATCGTATTTATGTCCGATTCATAAATACGAACAATTCATTTATCCATAATATTACTTATTTATGGTAGTATTTCTTGCTTTTATATACATATTCGATCTAATTACGATTAGATTGAAACTAAATATGATTTCGGGATATGTATATATTAGACAAAGATCCGATAATATATTTTGTAGTGCACAGTTACAAAGTAGTTAGTAATTGACATTGGGAAGTGTCACTAGTAGAAGTACATTATCAAATAAAGTTCCTGGTCAAGATTTACTGACACAAGTCGGTTAGTAAAATTTGTTGAGATCATTACATGTCGTATATCGAGACTTGGGCCGATGGTTTATCCTAATGAACTATAAGTTTTTAGACATGTAGGTGTTTATTTGATAAACACTGAACGACTCCCCGAAGATTTCCTAACAGATGGTACACCAACGTCAATAAGAATCTTCTCGAGTCGAGTAGAATAGTGGTCCTTCGAAATGAGATACCACTGTGGATATATGTGATATCCTCCAAACTTTGATGGCAGTCACGTCATTGATCTATTTAAATCAGACCTCCACCTATTCATTGGGTGTGGACAGATGCTCATGATATCCTGTGAGCATCAGATAGAATCCTTCAGTCTGATGTACAAGGCATAGATATCATGTACGTATTTACAATCTAGTAAATCCATGGTTGTGGTATACTTCGGAAGCGAGTTTCGAGTGTTATTTAAAGAACGTAAATTTGAAAGTCGAATATATTATACCTTAGGGATTTGACGTTCATATCTATCCCCGGTATATATTGATAGCCTGTGACAGAGGAATTATAAGTATGCAATGACCTCGACTTGCATAGTTTAACAAGATTATCAGTGGTTATCAATGAGACTTTGACACATGCCATTAATATATGTATTTGTTATGTAATATAAATAAAAATACATATATAATAACGCGTATTAATTAATTATATAGGTGTTTAAATATTAATATTAAGATAATTAAATATATCAATATTACATATTTTCTCTGCAATATGTTTAAGCTTAAAGTTTACAAATTGGATTTGTTAACATAAAGTATATATTATTTAATTTGATTAAAATGAACAAATAACCAAAATACCCATCCTAAGTCGGTCATGACCATTATTTAAAGTGGAAATTTTTTTTCTCATTTTAAGGAAGCCATGGCCGAATCTCATCAATAAGAAAAGCTCCCAAAATTTGTTTGAAGAAACAATGAAGAAAGTGAAGAAATCAAGAAAACGTTTAAGGAAATTAGGAGATTTGGAGGTAATCTTCAGAACTCCTAAACTTAGAAAGTTTGTTTCTTATTCTTGATCATCTAGACAAGTTCTAGGGTTTCTACCTTATATTTTGGGGCTTTTTGATTTGGAGGATGGATTTGGAGGCTAAATGCATGTGTGAAGTTAGATTGAATGATTTACTGTAATATTAGTTCAATTTTTCCATTTGATGCCTTGTTGCCATTCTAGATTGTGATGACCACTCTTGTAACTCCTAGAATTGTTCTTGAGTTCTTCATTTGTGGGGACTTTGATTGGTGCAAATGTTAATATGATTAATGTTGAGAAAATTATATTTAAAGCATGAAAATGATATTTTTTGTTACCAAATAAGATCTGGAATTTCTGTGATTTTGGTGATAAAAAAAATATTTTTTATAAATGTATTGGATGTGTTTTGGGCATTGGAACAATTTCTAGAAATTATTTCGTAGTTGAAATATGCGAAAACGGCTAAAAACGGCGTTACCGAATGAGCTATCCAAACAGGGAATCGATCACTGTTCGGGCAGCCCATGAACTGCCCAAGTACTATTGGGGCTAATTTGGGTAGCCTCCATGTGTATTGGTTGGTCGGTTCGGATAAAAACTCATTTTATGCCACTTTGCGGAAAAAATAGTTTTCGTAAAAGTTTCGCAGTGTTTCTTCTAACTTATTTATGTTGTTACTTGATACCGAATAGATATATTTAGGGGAAATATGAATGAAATTATTCGTATTGGATATTGAATAAATAATTTGGTAAGTTTAAAAATTTTTAAAGCTATGATTTCGCCCGAACCGCGCTTCCGCCTGCGCCTTTGAAAAAACCCCAACACATTAGTCATCCATGGAGGAGAAGTAAATTATTTAGTGGTCTTCCAGAACCTAGAAGCATACCCAATAATTTATCTGGATTTGACATACTTTGCCAACATCAGAGACTCACAAATACCGTGCCCAGGAAGCATCCTAAGAATAAAGATGCTCATCGAAAATGTCAACTTGAAGCATTGAATTGGACGAGAAAGAGCATTTTCTTCAAGTTAAAGTATTGGATGAGTCTAAGACATAATTTAGATATGATGCATATTGAGAAAACAATATGCAAAAATATAGTTGGTACCTTTGTTGAATATTCCAGGGAAGACAAAAGATACTGAAAATGCACATTTGGACCTGCAGGGTATGGAAATTCGCAAGGATCTACACTTGCAATTGACTCATAGAGGCTATGTCAAAACACCTACTTCTTACAACCCTAACTATTAGGGTTGGTGCTCGAAGTGCCAATCCGGATCTTATTTGTTGGATAATATGACCCATAACGTCACTATTTGTACAGATCACGGTGTTGTTGTACAAATTAACTATGTGACAAGGAAATTGCACTCTCATCATTTGTGATTAGATCACCATAGATGTATAAATGAAGAGAGGTCCATATGATTAGTTCCTGGATTGAGATGATATGAGACAGTATCAGTCCACCAAGGATTAATAATTAAATATCCCTAGCCGGAGTATTATCGAGACATGACATCGATAATGCGGAATAGGCTAGTATTGCACTTGTGCGCGTTGTGAGGCACAACGGCATAGTTCTAATATATATAAGTGTTGGATACTTATGCAGTGCGATAGGAGGTCGTGTTTCCCGATGGTACGGGAAACAGCTTCGCTCTGGATAGACCCCTCGGAATCCCATTGGTATTATGTTTATTTGTCTATGGGAGGCCGAAATCAGGGTAGGTGTGTATAGTCTTAACCTGAGACTTACATCGCTAATACTTGCCATAATCGGTAGACTTTAGTCTTGGTGGTACAGGGCTTTAACCGGTTCTGTGTACACCACTTCTGGGTTTATCAGAGAGTCGTAGTGTATTGGATGTGATGTCAAGACGGAAGTATCACTTCAGTTATATTGGAGATGATGTCACGCAGGATACGGTATTAGTGCTCTTAAGTGCTGCGCGGCCATCGGGATATTATGACAAGGTCATGTATATCCAATTATAGAGACTAGTTACCAGACATCCGACATGTGCTTCGTACGGGGCAGACACCAATCCAGCCCCAGGCCTAGCACGTGACTATCCGATACTGGGCTGATATACACAATACTACGGTATACTACGCTTGATACGGATCTATATATTCCTGTAAGAATATTTCTGGAGAATTGGGTAGGCATGGCGCTTTGCTAGAAGCCACCTTGTCTTGTAAATCGGTATAAACGTAGTACGAGGTACTTACGTGTTCGGATAATCCGACGACCGTATTTACTACCAACATATCCGGAGATCTCATGGGTCGCTTCCTGAAGATTCACCGATGATGTATTACTCGCACTTTAATTAATCTGGGATTAATTAGAAGAGAGAGAAAATTAATCTGGGATTAATTGCGGAGATATTTTATCTGGGATAAAATATTAATTAAAGAGAGAGACGATTAATTTGGAATTAATCGATAAAATTAATATATTCGATATATTAATCGAAATTGGATTTCGACGCGGAATTAAAATTAGATTTTAATTCGGGCGAACGAATTAATTTAGAATTAATTCGTTAGCGACGTGAAGTGATTTCGCTAGGCGTAATCATTTAATTACGATGCGTCGGAAAATTCGTTAATTTGGAATTAGCGAACCCGAGCCCGAGAGTGATTGCGAGCGCATTCGCATTTCGAATTCGAGCGCGGCACGCAAGTCACATCAAGAGTCAAATCGCTAGTCGCATCAATCGTCAAGTCACTTGTCACTTTGAGTGATGTGACATGACATGTTGTCACTTTATTAAAGTGGATGGATTTGATGTGAATAGTTGATTTGAGTTGATGAAAAGCTTTAAAAGCTTGAAATGAATATAACATTATTTATTTCTTGCTTTTTGACTTTTGTATTAAAAAGTAATATATGTTTTATTTATTATTATTTCTTGGTAAAGATATAAAACAAAAGCAAACTTTTCTCTCTCTACATGCAAGACATACGGTCTTCCTTTTTCCCTCTCTTTTCTTCTCCCTCTCCTTCACGGCTTCAAGCTGATTTTGCTTAAAATTTTCTGGTTTCACCGAAATTTTGAGAGCAATTGGAGAAGAGTAGTGCTAGCACACACATGGGTTATATTATGGTGATAGGGAAACGAATTTGTGAGCTTGGATTTATTTTTGGAGCTTGAAGCTTTGCTTCCATGGAGTCATCAATGGCCGATTTAGAAGGCATCAAAACAGCCCCAACCGAGCATCACAGCAGCTCAATGGAGTCCAAAACCGAGCTTGGAGGGAGGCAAAAACGCAACTTGTTCTTCCTAGCATCAAACCCATCAATGTGAGTATGTATTCCGCCTTACTCCTTTGTGTATTCAACTCGTTTTTATGCATGTTTGTGATCCTTGGGACTTGATTGAATCTCAACAATGGTATCAGAGCTATTGGTTGCATAAAACGAATTAGGGTTCTTGAGCAAAATTTGGGGCTTTTTGATTTAAGCATGATTTTGACAAATTGTTTGTTTAAGAATGCTTGTATATGATTAAATTAGAGTTATATGTAATCAATTTGAAGAAAAATTGATTGGATTGATTTTCCCCAATTTGCTTAATGTTGGCCAAAACTTTAATTTGGGTAAACTCAATTTGAGCATCAAATGATTAAATTGTTTAGTATAGTATGCTTGAATGAGGTTGAATTGATGTTGTGCATAATCAATTTCATGAAATTTGGTTGGATCCATTTTTCCCTAAATTTTGGGCATGACAAATTTGGGTAAACTTGATTTTGAGCATGTTTAATGAAATTGGATGATTTAGAATGCTTGAATGTTGTTTAATTGATGATTGATTTGATCAATTTGATGAAAAAGTGTTTGGAACAATTTTCCCAATTTGCTTGTGATGGCCGAATTTGGCAAGTGCCCTATTGTCTTGGATTTTGATTTTTTGTTCATTGGATGACTTGGAAATCATTTAGGGATGTTGAATTTATGTTTAATTTGGTTCAATTGGATTGAATGTGATTTGGACATAATTTTCCCCTTATGGCCGAGACACTTGAAGCATGAAATTGGGTTTGATTTTGATTTAATTATGTTGGACATGATTAATTGATGTTAAGCATGATTAATTGGACAAATTGATGTTTTGGAAACTTTGATTTGGGTAATTAATAATGCTATACACTTTAGGTAATTTAATTGGAAAATTTGGAATTTTTGAAATAAATTATTGGGCTTAAAATTGGATTTGGGCTTTTAAGTTGTTATTGGGTTTATTGGACTTTGTTGTACAAAGTTGGTTTAGGCCAAAATTGGTTGGATCCAATTAGGCCCAAAACCGCTTCCAAAAGGCCCAAATGCGACTAATGAACCTTTAACGTTTAATTGGGCCTAAATTAATTTATGGGCTTATGGGGTAACTCCCGGATTGGACTTTGGTTGCGGGTTTGACCCGAGTTGACCAAAAGTCCACGCCTCAAGAAATTAATTAAAAGCCCATTGGACTTTAATTAAATTAATATTGGATATTAATCGGGCTTTGAGACCCGTAACGATTAAATTTGAATTTAAGTCGTAAAGGTTTATTTTATAAAGTGTAATATTTAATTTGGAATTAAATAATGAATTAGAATTAAATACGTATTAAATTGGATTTAATTATGTAATTTAATTTTATTTGAGAAATCGTACTTTGAGTACGTGTTCGCAATACGAGTTTGACTCGAACAAAATCAAATCTTTGTTTGAACATTGGATGATCACTAATTATCAAGATTAATTAATTGGATTAGATTGATTGATAACATGCTTGTATGAATACATGGTTGTGATGTTTGAATAATGTATATCGGATGGATATTAGCCGGGTGGGGCGATTTTTAGAAATTGTTGTAATAAATTTGATTTATTAAATTGGACCTGCGTGTCCAGCCTTATCTCATATTTCTTTGTATTCTCTTCTCACCTATTCCCCTCCATGTTAATGAGGTTTCTTTAGAAGTGTAGTGTAACGGGTAGAAGAAATATTTGTGCTAGCGGGAGAGAGAAAGTGAGAGATTTGATCTAGGATCAATGTAAAATATCCATCCGCATATCATTATTATTTTATCATATGCGCTTTATTATGTGTTTAGAATGCATGTTTAAGGGTGTATGATGATGAGACCTTAACAAAGATAATTAAAATTGGTAGCCATTTGCACGCGAAAAACCCTCGTTAAATATCAAGCGTTTATTTTCCTTCCATTGAGTGATTCTTACTCAAGATCCGAGATTGGCAGGGGTTGTTGGCCAAAGTCAAGCCCTTGTCCGTCAAAGATGTGTTTTAATCACGAGGCTTTGTTCCATATCGGTGTCGTGTCCAAGTTGTGGTTTGTTGGCCAAAGTCAAGACCACTTCTTGTCCATTGACATTGATTATGAAGCTTCCATGTCAATGGGTCCCGCTTGACTGGGATCACTAGGTTTGTTGTGCCAAAGCCAAGGCCTAGTTGATTCAGAGGAAAAAGGTTAGGGTATACATTCGATGTATAGGCATATATAAGATATATGTTTGGGACTTGGATGTCCACCTACTGGATCTAGGAGTTGGATGAGATCCAATTGATCTTCGAGATCTACCTAGTTAATTATCATACAATTTGTTGGCCAAAGTCAAGATTGTGTGATATTTAACGGGATCCTAGCCCACTAGGAAACACGGTTTCCCGAGTACTCGACAGAGGGTTAGAGGCTCGACGAAAAATAGTGGGAGGCAAGAATTGAATTTGCAATACTCGTTCAATTACTCGCCATACGCGCTCATTTAAATTATTTCGTCATTAGATTAAATGTTAGTTGGACTAATATTTAAATTGTTGTTTTAATAAACAGTTGGACTGTATTATACTTGATTATATATAATTGGATTATATTAATCAATATATTTGAATTAATTAATTTCAGTTTACAGTTGATTTTATAATTGGATTATAGTAATCAATGTAATTGAGGTTAATTAATTTGGATTATATTTGATTATATAGTTGGACTATTATAATCATTATAATATATATAGTACCACTAATCGTTGATTAAATAGTTGGACTATTGTAATCAAGATAAAATTGAAAAGTTGGATATTTAAAATATAATCTGGGATTAAAATATTTTAAATGATTTAATTTTCAAATTGGGAATAAATAATAGGTTACTTTATTTGATAAAATAACTTATTATACCTTATCCCAAAATTAAGCAAAATAAGTAGAGCATAAAATCTTTGGAAGATTTATGTGATGATGACTTTAATGCTTAATTTAATATACTTGTCATAAATCTAATTTTAGATTTAAGAAGTATTAAAATTGCAATTTATAATTCTTGGAGAATTAATTGACTATTCTAGAGGAGATAAGTCAAAGTTTGCAATTGGGCATGTAGCACGAGGTGCACATCGTTTCGATATTCTAAAAACCCAAGGCTTGGCCTAAGGTTCCTAAAATATTGAAAAGGATAATTGACATATCCCAAAGTGACTACCATTTGGATATGGCAGACACGAAGGAATTAAAGAAAGGGCAAGGCTCTTACTTTGAAAATGTTTGTCTTAGTTATGTTCACAGCTAGTATTGAAATTAGATTTTAAATACTTAGTGTGGTACATAAAATATATGTATTGATGTTCGAAATCTGCTTTGAGCAGGATACTGACTTCAAGCCGAGATTCTCTGCGAATCGGAAACGGGACGAAAGTCGCTGTTTCGACCGTAGATACCTAAGTTTAGGAACTACCCTTTGGGTATGTACTTAAATTAGGAACTGTTATAATGTAACTAGTTTGACTAGAGACATTATCTCTATATCAGTGTTTAATCCGTTGCGGATAAAACCTTTATATTATAGAACACTAAGTGTTTTATTATATAAAGATGATACTGAGATAAATACATTAGATGTAAATAACAGAATTTATATTTTGAATATAAATAAAATCTCAAACATATAAAATGACAAATAAATAGCTCAAATTGATTTGATCAATAGAGACTTATTTGTGGCATTGTTGTCTAGGACACATTTAACAAGACTCGTATATCCACACTTTTGAAGAGTGGGTACTAGGACTGATTTGACTATTCAAATAAGGTCTACGAATCTAGTTTGTTAGGTAAAGTACCTAAAATACTATTTACTTGGTAATAGTGTAAGTGCCACCGATCTGTTAGCCCTATTCATGGTGAAGTTAGTGGGCCCATATCTAGCTAGGCTAGATGTGAACATGAATATTTCGTGACCTTAACGGATGTGGCATCACGTTATGGTTATGTGTTTCTTTTGAAGAACACAAATCGGAAACTTTTAGAGTTTCGACACGAAATAGACAAACAGATCGGCTATAGTATTATACCGTCACGGTAAGACCGTAATGGAAAATACTTAAGCAATAAGTTTCTTATATACTTGAAAGAGTATAGTATTCTTTCAAATGAGGACTCCTCCCGGACACGTCAAAGTGACGGTGTGTCCGAACGGATTAACCGAATCATGTTAGACATGATAAGGCTAATCATGAGTCGCTCTGAGCTACCATTTCCTTCAACGGATAAGTTTTACAGTGCAATAACTTATTTAGAATAAGGTTCCATATAATCTGTTTGACAGATGTCATATAGGATATGAACAGGAAAGAAACGGGGTTTCTCATTTCTGATAATTTGGGTATGCCAGGCATAACGTTTGGATGATACCAAACTAAGGACCCAAATTGGATAAGTGCCAATATAGGTTATCCTAAGGGAAACCTTAAGTATAGTACTTATAAATCTCACATGAGAACAATGTGATTGTTGCTCACCATGCGGTTTTTCCTGAGAGGAATACCGATATGCAGTGGTCAGTGGGAGGATAGTGATACTCGATGAAAATCGGAGTAATACTGTTCAAGGCACGAAGTCCTTAATGGAACACAAATAGTTCATCTATGATGAATCTATACCATTAATCTTCGAATACACAAGAACCGCGTAGATCGGAGAGAGTCAGAAAACAACCTGGGGTATGGGTTTCTGATCTCACCTCATAAAGATGTTAATCTTTTAAGGTATATCCACCGACTACGTTTTGAAGAAGTGATACGAGGTATCGACTCCCTATTATGGCAAAGTGCCATGAATCCGAAATGGATTCCATATATAACAACTATTTTGGATACTAGTTGTTGTACCACAAGGCATTGTGCCTATTGGTACATTAAACGTCTTCAAGGAAGACATACATGGAAGGCAACATACCAACGTACAAAGCTGGGCTTTTCACGGAAAGGTATCGTTATCAACATTGTTTAATAACGGTTCAACCTTTTACCTGTTGCCATGTAAATCCATTTTGAAGATGCTTGTTGATAACTAACTGCTATTTCATTTATGAAATGTGTCAGTTATAGATCAAAATCGCTTTCCTGAAAAGGAAACCTTTTGGAGAATGTTTATAACATTCTGACGATTTTGTATAACCAACCAACGAGGTTTGCGGGTTATTCGATCCATGTTTGGATTGAAGCAAGCATAAGGTTCTTGGAACTGTCGTTTTGAAATAATCATAATGATTTATGATTTGACTCAAAACGAAATAATTCTTGTGTATATAAGGAGGTTAGTGGGAGAGCGCACTGACAGTGAAATTCCCATAAAGCAATTGATGAAAGCTTGGCTTTCATAGAAATTCTCCGTAGAATTCTGGGGAGTAACAACCTTTATTCAAGGAATAAAGATCTACTGGGATAGATTTGGAGTTGTTAACACTCTCTGGAAATTGTACATTTAAAATGTACTTGTATTGGTGTCTCATACGCTTTGAGCATATGGAGTCACAATCGGGTCAATCCAAGTGATAGTCACTGGATTGAAGATTAAGAACATCTGTTAGTATCTGAGAGAACTAAAGATGTTGTCTTAAACTATGGAGTTGGAGAACTTGAAGTGACTGGGATCACTGCTGCAAGTTTCCAAACCGGTAAATACTACGGTACTATAAAGTTTGAACACTGGGACAGTAAGCTGGAAATTTCCGAGCAAGATAACTGTTGCCGAATTAACAACAAATGCGGATTATTGCTGCAGCTGAGGCAGCAATAGAAGCCATTTGGATCGATAATAAATCTAATTAGATTAGATATAGTTCTTTTAGCAGCTGAGCTAGGCGTCAGCACAGGCTAAGGAATTAATGGTCTCATCGA
This sequence comes from Zanthoxylum bungeanum, assembly GCA_019454045.1. Lineage (NCBI taxonomy): Eukaryota > Viridiplantae > Streptophyta > Magnoliopsida > Sapindales > Rutaceae > Zanthoxylum > Zanthoxylum bungeanum. Next base: position 39,191 of record SKCR01036482.1, on the reverse strand, counting down.
CGATCCAGATATATACTTCTATATTCATCTGATTCGTTCGGATCATACATCGTGGCGATGTGATGATCGTGTAAATCGCGTCAGACGATAATTAAGCAAATCCGCTGACGAAAACCTTTCCTCAGCAATTTGAGCGAACCGTACATAGTTCGGGTGTTAGACACTCGAGTGACTGGCTATGTGCCAAGTGGGAGATTGTTGGATAATATGACCCATAGCGTCACTATTTGTACAGATCACGGTGTTGTTGTACAAATTAAGTATGTGACAAGGAAATTGCACTCTCATCATCATTGTGATTAGATCACCATAGATGTATAAATGAAGAGAGGTCCATATGATTAGTTCCTGGATTGAGATGATATGAGACAAGTATCAGTCCACGAAGGATTAATCATTAAATATCCCTAGCCGGAGTATTATCGAGACAGGACATCGATAATGCGGAATAGGCTAGTATTGCACTTGTGCGCGTTGTGAGGGCACAACGGCATAGTTCTCATATATATAAGTATTGGATACTTATGCAAGTGCGATAGGAGGTCGTGTTTCACCGATGGTACGGGAAACAGCTTCGCTCTGGATAGACCCCTCGGAATCCCATTGGTATTATGACTATGTGTCTATGGGAGGCCGAAATCAGGTAGGTGTGTATAGTCTTAACCTGAGACTTACATCGCTAATACTTACGATAATCGATAGACTTTAGTCTTGGTGGTACAGGGCTTTAACCGGTTCTGTGTACACCACTTCTGGGTTTATCAGAAGTCGTAGTGTATTGGATGTGATGTCAAGACGGAAGTATCACTTCAGTCATATTGGAGATGATGTCACGCAGGATACGGTATTAGTGCTCTTAAGTGCTGCGCGGCCATCGGGATATTATGACAGGTCATGTATATCCGATTATAGAGACTAGTTACCAGACATCCGACATGTGCTTCGTACGGGGCAGACACAAATCCAGCCCCAGGCCTAGCACGTGACTATCCGATACTGGGCCGATATACACAATACTACGGTATACTACGCTTGATACAGATCTATATATTCCTGTAAGAATATTTCTGGAGAATTGGGTAGGCATGGCGCTTTGCTAGAAGCCAACCTTGTCTTGTAAATCGGTATAAACGTAGTACGAGGTACTTACGTGTTCGGATAATCCGACGTACCATTTACTGCCAACATATCCGGAGATCTCATGGGTCGCTTCCTGAAGATTCACCGATGATGAATAACTCGCACTTTAATTAATCTGGGATTAATTAGAAGAGAGAGAAAATTAATCTGGGATTAATTGCGGAGATATTTTATCTGGGATAAAATATTAATTAAAGAGAGAGAACGATTAATTTGGAATTAATCGATAAAATAATATATTCGATATATTAATCGAAATTGGATTTCGACGCGCGAATTAAAATTAGATTTTAATTCGGGCGAACGAATTAATTTAGAATTAATTCGTTAGCGATGTGAATAGTGATTTCGCTAGGCGTAATCATTTAATTACGACGCGACGGAAAATTCGTTAATTTGGAATTAGCGACCCGAGCCCGAGAGTATTTGCGAGCGCATTCGCATTTCGAATTCGAGCGCGGCACGCAAGTCACATCAAGCGTCAAATCGCTAGTCGCATCAATCGTCAAGTCACTTGTCACTTTGAGTGATGTGACATGACATGTTGTCACTTTATTAAAGTGGATGGATTTGATGTGAATAGTTTATTTGAGTTGATGAAAAGCTTTTAAAAGCTTGAAATGAAATATAATTATTTATTCTTGCTTTTTGACTTTTGTATTAAAGTATATATGTTTTTATTTTTATTCCTTGGTAAGATATAACAAAAGCAAAAGCTTTTCTCTCTCTTACATGCAAGACTAGGTCTTCCTCTTTTCCTCTCTTTTCTTCTCCCTCTCATTCACGGCTTCAAGCCGATTTTGCTTAAAAATTCTGGTTTCATTCTTCTCATGAATTTTGACACGAAATTTGAAAGAAATTGAAGAAGAGTAGTGCTAGCACACACATGGGTTATATTATGGTGATAGGGAAACGAATTGTGAGCTTGGATTTATTTTTGGAGCTTGAAGCTTTGAGCTTCCATGGAGTCATCAATGGCCGAATTTAGAAGGCATCAAAACAGCCCCAACCGAGCATCACTCAGCTCAATGGAGTCCAAAACCGAGCTTGGAGGGAGGCAAAAACGCAACTTGTTCTCCTAGCATCAAACCCATCAATGTGAGTATGTATTCCGCCTTACTCCTTTGTGTATTCAACTCGTTTTTATGCATGTTTGTGATCCTTGGGGACTTGATTGAATCTCAACAGTATTTATGTCTGATTCATGAATACAAACAATTCTTTTTTCATAATATTACTTATTTATGGTAGTACTTCTTGCTTTAATATACATATTCGATCTAATTATGATTAGATTAAACTAAATATGATTTAGTGATATGTCTATATTAGACAAAGACCCGATAAATATTTTGTGAGCGCAGTTAAAAATTAGTTTGTAATTGACATTGGGAATGTCACAACTAAAGTATATTATCAAATAAAGTTACTGGTCAAGATTTACTGACACAGATCGGTTAGTAAAATATGATGAGACCAGTACATGTCGTATATCAAGACTTGGTCTAATGGTTTATCCCAATGAACCATGAGTCTTGGGAGACTCATATAGACATGTAGGTGTTTATTTGATAAACAATGAACGACTCACTAAAGATTTCCTAATAGATGGTACACCAACGTGAATAGGAATCTTCTCGAGTCGAGTAGCATAATGGTCATTCGACTTGAGATACCACTGTGGATGTATGAGATATCCTCCACACTTTGATGGCAGTCACGTCACTGATCTATTTAGATCAGACATCTGCGTGTTCGTTTGTTGTGGACTGATGCTCATGATATCCTGTGAGTATCAGATAGAATCTGTCATTCCTGTGTACATGGCATAGGTATCATGTATGTATTTGCGATCTACTAAATCCATGGCCATGGTATACTTCGGAAGCAAGTTCCGAGTGTGACATACGTAAACACACACGTATAACGCAAGCGCACGTATCGTTCAAGTATTATAAAAATATCGATCCCACGAGGACTTAATTCCTACTGTTGTTATTAATTATTGATACTATTTATTTACAGGTATCTAATTATAGGGAAAAAGGAATTGATTGCTTTTGGTTGGTTGAATGTGGTTTTGCAAAAATAAAATAAAAACAGACTCAAAAGAAAATACTAAGGAAAATAAAATAAAAGACTCAAGGATCTAGGGTCGTGACTCCACACAATATTATTATAAAGATGAATTGATTCTCTTATTTATGTGTAATAAATTAGTTTGCTAACCTGGAACACGATGATATGCGAAAGCCTCTTCCGATGGTCAGATGTAAATACCCAGTATAACCCAATTGAACCATATTCCTATGTCAACCAAATTACCTGGATTCATTAAGATTAAGTTCCAATTATGGTTACCCACGCCCGACAGGTATATTCCTATCCTGTAAGGAAATCTATTAAAGGGTTATTGTAGGCATTGCATTTTCGCAAGTGAAACCCGATGATGAGTCTTAGTTGGAGGCACTACATTTTTAGCTAAGGATATTGCGGGAACGGAGGTCGGAAGGGGAAATTCAGAATAAGTACGTCATCAGATTCACTTCGCAAGTTCACTGTCTTCGTTAGTGCTGCATTCGTTACTTCGTTCGAACGTCAAGCAGGTTTCGGGCGTTCGTGTAGCGTTCGAATGGGCGTTCGAACGGCGTCGGTATTTCTGGTTTTGCTGCTAGCCTCGCACCCCAGCCCAATTAGCCCACCAAAGCCCATAAAACACATCCCAATTAATAAAACACATTTAAAAAACATGGGAAATTAAATTAAATCTTAATTAAATTAAACATTGAATTAAATAAAATATTTAAACCATTTACCAATTAAATAAAACATAATATAATCATACTTAATTAAGACAAATCAAATATATTAACTTCCTAACTAAATAAATCACATACGAAATTAAAAAGATGTCATGCCTAATTAAAATCAATTATAACAAATTAAAGATATTGTATTCCTAATCTAAACCAATTTGTCCCCCCTCAATCTTTGACTTTCCTTGCTCAACAAAAAATCAAATCCCTTCCTTGTGAGACAAGGTGAAGCCCTAGCCATTCTCTATATAAACAACCCCTAACCAAGACATGCACTCCGCTAGCTCATACACAAGACTTACACGAAAATCACAACACCAAGAACCCTAGCCACTCACGGCAATAGCAAGAAGCACAAACAAAACTCTTCTCTTCATCTCTCCTTCTTTGGGGAAGAATACCACTATCCTCCATCCCCTCCATTGCCGAATTTTAATAGCCATTACAACCACCAATACAGCCCCTAACCATCACTGAAAACCACCTCCATAAACTCCCCACACATCAACAAAAATACACCCCCAAAACAACAGCCAAATCCTATTAAAACAGTCCCTAAAATCCTCAAAACAGTAACATAAAAACTGCATTCATAATCCTTAAAATAATCACACAAGACTACACTAAAAACCCACAAAAAACACTCGGAACAGTCCGTTGAAACGTCAAAACAAGTGACCTGACAGTGAGCAGCAAAACAGAGGCCGAACAGCAGCAGAACGGAGACCGAACAGCAAGCAAAACAGCAAAATAGTGAGCTAGGATGCTAAACCAGTGAACCAGAGAAGTTAAGGAGCTTTACCCTTCCGACGTCCGTGAAATGCAAGCCTGAAAGTCGGCAAAAAGGTTAGACCTGAGGGTATTTTCCACACTTGTTTTCTGTTTTATTTGTATTATTTATTGAGTATTGCTTGCATGATTGTTATGTTGAAATGTATGTTGTGGCCCTTGAGTAGATAAATATGCATGAATTATGAGATGTTGTATGTTGTGGCCTTGGAATAAAATGAGAGATATGTCAACTGTCGCGGTATATCGGATGGAAACCCGGACATAAATTTCATAGCCGATTCCGAATGGATGGTAGTATGATCTGTACTCGGGATACAACTCCACGTACCGCTTGAGTAAACGGCACCCTCTTTTGTTTTGTGTTGCTTTGGTTTATTTATTTTTCGTCGCTTGAATTCTGCATGTTGCTTATTTATGCATGATTCAATCGAGCGCATGGGCTTAGTAAGTGCGATGAAAGGTCCCCTATTTGGAGGGGTTAAAACTTTTTACCACGATGCTTTGCCGCGCCGGTTGATGTGTGTTCGGTTGAATGCAAGATACGTTCAATCGGGCATACTAAGTTTGATATTATTGTTTCTTTATTCTTTGTATGTATGATTCATTCAAGCGCATGGGCTTATTATTTCTTGTGGTATATCGGATGGAAACCCAGACATAAATTTCGTAGCCGATTCTGAATGGACGGTAGTACGGTCTGTACTTGGGATACAATTCCACGTACCACTTGGGAAGGTGCTCACATGTGTGCTTGCGTGGTTAGTATGTGTGCTTGTGTTTTCTTGAATATAATATGCCAATGAAGTTGTATGTTTTTCGCTCATTTGATGTACTTTCAAGCATGCAATCTTAGATGTGAAATATATGTAAATTCAGGTGTAAGTTTTATTTTGTACATGTGAATTTAGAAGCATGATACTCTTGGAAATAAGTGCTACTTAAGCCTGATTAAAATTATAACATAAATCCTTTCATTACAAGTGGCATAAGTAAGGGACCATTCCGAACCCAACGGTTTGAGGTCTTCCCTTGCGAGGGGTGAGTGCGGCCTTAAATCTCATTTTCCCGGTTCACACCGGGTGGCGACTCCATATTCTCTGGTTTAGTCCCCCGTGGCTACTCCGTACTCCCGACCCGGCCGCGAGCCCAAGACAGCATGCGTCGTCCAGTTTATGTGTCCCACAGTCTGGCGACTCCACTAGGGATAGAGAATCGGCCCCGAATATTGTCTTGTAATGTTTGGATTTATGTTTTAATTGACTGTGTCTATAGTGGATAAAATGGGGGTTTAATCAAAGGCATTTTAAGGCTAGGTAATGGTTTGGTGTCTCCTTCATTCACTACCTTTCTAGAAGGAAAAGCTGTGAAGGCACCTGTATAGCCATCTACTAGTAGCCTATTGTGATGGGCTAATTTGGAGGACTCGTTGTTTATTCCTGACACCAAGCGATAAGAGCCTAAGAGGCTTGGGTATTTAAGTGAGCCTCGCTCCACCTTCCCTCTGGGCAATCTACAACGGGAAATCCATTTGACAGTCTGTCACACACCATAGCTCATTGGCACGTACCTTAGTGTATAAAAAAGGGGTGCGCTCACTTGGTCGCTCGAACCCTTGATTGGGGAGACCTAGTTGTGGGCCATCCTTCGCCGAGAGAGCCTTTGTCTATACTTTTGTGAACCCACCCATGGACCGGGGTTGTGTGGTTAAAGTAACAATTATTTCCTTGAGTATGTGCTTGTGGACCATCCTCATTTGGATACAGTTGGACCATTGTCAGAAATACGAACTTGCTGGGCCATTTAAACTGGGGCGAGTTCGTACCTTATGACCATTGGGCCCAAAGCTTCTGAAATGTTGATGGGCCATTCCGTAGAAATTATTACTTTATGTTTGCATTATCTTTTATGCTTGTGTGTGGGAACATCGTCGTTTGAATCCATTTGGACCATTTGTCTTGAGATATTGGATTGTTGGGCCATTTAAACGGGACAAGAACGTATTTTATGACGGTTGGGCCAAAGGCTTCTAAGTGTTGATGGGCCACTTTGTGCTTGTGTTCGGAACGTTACCATTTGGATTTAGTCGGGCTCTTTATCATGAGATGTGATCTCATTGGGCCATTTAAATTGGGATGAGTTCACTCCTATAACAATTAGCCCGAAAGCTTCTAAAATGATAACGGTCCGATTTGTTTGAAAATTTTAATTTTAATTTAGTATGTTACCTGCATCTCATGCACCTCATGCATACATATATCATGTTAACACCCTCTATGTCTCAAAAAGACATCATAGATACCGTTTGGATTAGAGAAGGGACAAGGTAATTAATGAAGAACAGTAACAGTCATGAGTGAATCTGTAATGAGGTATCCCGAATGGATCAGTTAGAGAACAGTCTCGCCAAGGTCACTGAACAGTTGCAAGCTTTGACTACTACTGTGCTGGTATGGCTGTGCCCCGTGCTGGGGGAATTTCTGAGAATAAGAGGCGTGAGGAGCCTCCGAATGGGTTGGGGGATGATATCCCCACTTTTGATGATGATATGGCAGAATACCAGCAGGCAGAGTATCTGGGTCTCAGGCAGAGTTACAGAAACTTCAGGATCAGGTTGAGTCGGTTACCCGCAAGATGAGGGATAAGAATGAGGATTGCTGGATTATGACACACTGACTTTCGAGGAACAGTTGCCGGCACAGTTCAAGATGCCTGATATGGCTAAGTTTAAAGGGGAATGGGGATCCAAGGGTGCATCTGCGATAGTTTGTATCAGTCATGAGTTCAGTTGGTATCTCAGCGCCAAGTGAAGAAAATGTTTGGAATGTCGCTTGAAGGAGCTCCCGTGGTGTGGTACCACAGTTTGGAGAAGAAATTGAAGGAACATTGGGGGAGTGTGTTGAGTTCTAATATAGGTCCCAAGATCATGAAATCAAGCACAAAATTCGCATGAACACATCAAAGAAGTAAGGCGGAATACATACTCACATTGAACGGTTTGAGATGCGAAGAACAAAACCCATTTTCGTCCTCCATGAAGCTCCGGCAGTAAGCTTTTGAGCCAAGGGGCTGCTCGGTTTTTGGCCTCCAAAGTTCCTCCAAGAATCGGCCATGTGAGACTCCATTGAAGCTCCAAGCTTCAAGCTTTTCCATGCTCACAAACTCAATTCCCTATCACCTTAGGATAACTCTATGTGTGTGCTAGCACTTGGTTTTGAAACAAAATCAATTCTTGCTTCTCATTACTTCTCGGCAGAACCAGAAAAACGAGAGAGAAAGAAGATAAAAAACGGCTCCAGCCGAGAGAGAAATGAAGGAAAAGAAGAAGACCGTATGTCCTTAATTTGAGAGAGAGAAGATAAAGCTTTAATATATATATTTATTACATTTACCAAGTAAATTAAATAAAACATATATATTACTTTAATTCAAAAGTCAAAAAGTAAAAAGGCAATAAAGCTTTCCATCATTCACATCACTATTCACATCACATCTATTCACTTTAATAAAGTGACAACATGTCATGTCATATCACTCAAAGTGACAAGTGATTTGACAAATGATGCGACTAGCGATTTCACGCTTGATGTGACTTGCGTGCCGCGCTCGAATTCGAAATGCGAATGCGCTCGCAATCACTCGCGGGCTCGGATTCGCTAATTCCAAATTAACGAATTTTCCGTCGCGTCGTAATTAAATGATTACGCCTAACGAATTCACTATTCACGTCGCTAACGAATTAATTCTAAATTAATTCGTTCGCCCGAATTAAAATCTAATTTCAATTCCGCGTCAAAATCCAATTTCTAATAATATATCAAATATATTATTTTATCGATTAATTCCAAATTAATCGTTCTCTCTCTTTAATTAATATTTTATCCCAGATAAAATATCTCCGTGATTAATCCCAGATTAATTTTCTCTCTCTTCTAATTAATCCCAGATTAATTAAGTGCGAGTTATACGTCATCGGTGAATCTTCGGGAAGCGACCCATGAGATGTCCGGATATGTTGGCAGTAAATCGGGTCGTCGGACTATCCGAACACGTAAGTACCCCGTACTACGTTTATACCGATTTACAAGACAAGGTTGGCTTCTAGCAAAGCGCCATGCCTACCCAATTCTCCAGAAATATTCTTACAGGAATATATAGATCTGTATCAAGCGCAGTATACCGTAGTATTGTGTATATCAGCCCAGTATCGGATAGTCACATGCTAGGGCTGGGGCTGGATAAGTGTCTGCCCTGTCCGAAGCACATGTCGGATGTCTGGTAACTAGTCTCTATAATCGGATATACATGACCTTGTCATAATATCCCGATGGCCGGCCAGCACTTAAGAGCACTAATACCGTATCCTGCGTGACATCATCTCCACTATGACTGAAGTGATAATTCCGTCTCGACATCACACCCAATACACTACGACTCTCTGATAAACCCATAAGTGGTGTACGCAGAACCGGTTAAAGCCCTGTACCACCAAGACCAAAGTCTACCAATTATCGCAAGTATTAGCGATGTAAGTCTCAGGTTAAGACTATACACACCTACCTTGATTTCGGCCTCCCATAGACACATAGTCATAATACCAATGGGATTCCGAGGGGTCTATCCAGAGCGAAGCTGTTTCCCGTACCATCGGTGAAACACGACCTCCTATCGCACTTGCATAAGTATCCGATACTATATATATGAGAACTATGCCGTTGTGCCCTCACAACGCACACAAGTGCAATACTAGCCTATTCCGCATTATCGATGTCCAGTCTCGATAATACTCGGCTAGGGATATTTAATGATTAACCTTCGGGGACTGATACTGTCTCATATCATTCTCAGTCCAGAAACTAATCATATGGACCTCTCTTCATTTATATATCTATGGTGATCTAATCACAAATGATGTGAGATGTGCAATTTCATTTGTCACATAGTAATTTGCTACAACAACACAATGATCTGTGCAAATAGTGACGCTATGGGTCATCATTGTGTCCAACAATCTCCCACTTGGCACATAGCCAGTCACTCAAGTGTCTCACACCGGAACTATGTACGGTTGGCTCAAACTGCTGAGAAATGCATTCGTCAGCGGATTTGCATGATTATCATCTTGATGCGATTTATTCGATCATCACATCGCCACGATATATGATCCGAATGAATCAGATGAGTATCTAAGTATGTATCTGGATCGTTGATGAGACCATTAATTCTTTAGCCTGTGCTGACGCCTAGCTCAGCTGCTAACAGAACTATATCTAATCTAATTAGATTTGTATCGACCCAAATGACTTCTATTGCTGCTTCAGCTGCAGCAACAACCCGCATTTGTTGTTTATTCGGTAACAGTATCTTACTTGGAAGATTTCCAGCTCATTGTACCGTTATTCAAAAACTATATAGTACCGTTTGCGACTTTTAGTCGTCTTTATCGGTTATAGGAAACTTGCTACAGTGACCCCAGTCACTTCAAGTTCTCATTCTCCATAGACTAAGACAGCATCCTTAGTTCTCTAAGATACTAACGGATGTTCTTAACATCAATCCAGTGACTATCACTCGGATTGGCCTGTTTGTGAATCCATATGCTCAAAGCGTATGATACACCAGGTCTTGTACATTTTTCAATGTACGGTTTCTATGAGAGTATTGCGAAAGCCAAGCTTTCGCCGATATTTATTTTATGGGAATATCATTTCTAAGAAATGACGTATTATCATTATTTTATAGGACAACCACTGTCAGTGCGCTCCCACTAACCTCCTTATATACACAAGAATTATTTTCGTTTTGAATTAAATCGTACACCATTATGATTATATCAAAACGATAATTCCAAGAACCTAATGCTTGCTTCAATCCAATCATGGATCGAATAATCTGCATTATCCAAATGGATTTACCGTGGCAACAGGTAAAAAGTTGAATCGTAATCAACACAATGTTGATAACGATACCTTTCCGTTAAAGCCTAGCTTTATACGTTGGTATGTTGTCATCCATGTATGTCTTCCTAGAAGACATATAGTACCAATAGGCACAATGCCTTGTGGTACATCAACTAGTATCCAAACTGGTTGATATACATGGAATCCATTTCGGATTACATGACACTTTGCCATAATTAGGGAGTTGATACCTTGTATCATTTCCTCATACGTAGTCAGTTAGTATTCCTCAATAAGATAGACATCTTTATGAGGTGCGATCAGAAACCCATACCCCAGGTTGTTTTATGACTCTATCCGACCTACGCGGTTCTTGTGTATTCGAAGATTAATGGTAATAGTCTCATCCTGATGGACTATTCATGTTCCATTAAGATTCAGTGCCTTGAACAGTATTACTCCGATTTCCATCGAGTTATACTATCCTCCCACTTACCACTGCATATCGGTATTCCTTTCAGGAAAACCGTATGGTGAGTAACAATCTAATTGTTCTCTTGTGAGATGTATAAGTACAATACTTATGGTATCCCTAGGATAACCTACATTTGACACTTATCCTATTTGGGTTTTAGTTTGGTATCATCCAAACATATGCCTAGCATACCCAAATTATCAGGAATGAGAAACCCGGTTTCTTTCCCGTTAATATCTAATATGATATCTGTCAAACAGATTATTATGGAACCTTATTCAAAATAAGTTCTTGCACTGTTTAAAGCTTATCCGTTGAAGGAAATGGTAGCTCAGAGCGACTCGTGATTAACCTTATTATGTCTAACAAAATTCGGTTAATCCGTTCGGACACACCGTCAAACTGACGTATTCCGGGAGGAGTCCTTATTTGAAAGAATACTATACTCTTTCATAAAAAACTAGAAACTTATTGCTTAAGTATTTTCCATTACAGTCTTACCATGACGGTTTAATACTTTAGCCGATCTATTTGTCTATTTCGTGTCGAAACTCTAAAAGTTTCCGATTTGTGTTTCAAAAGAAACACATAACCATACGCGATGCCACATCCGTACAGGTCACGAAATATTCAAATCCATATCTAGCCTAGCTAGACATGGGCCCACTTGCTTCACTATGAAGTACGGCTAACAGATCGGTGGCATTTACACTTTTACCAAGTAAATAGTGTTTTAGGCACTTTACCCAAATAAACTAGATTCGTAGACTTTATTTGAATGGAATCAAATCAGTCCTGGTATCCGCTCTTCAAAAGTGCAGATATACGATTCTTGTTTATTAGTGTCCCTGACAACTATGCCACAATTAAGTTTCTTAACTGATCAAATCAATTTGAGCTATTTATTTGTCATGTTATATAATTGAGATATCATTTATATTCAAAATATAAATTATGTTATTCACATCTAATGTGTTTATCTCAATATCATCTTTATATAATAAAATAATTTAGTGTTCTAGAATATAAAGGTACACCCGCAGCGGGTTATACGCGATATCGAGATAATGTTTCTAGTCAAACTAGCTACATTATAACAGTTTCTAAATTTAAGTACTAACCCAAGGTAGTTCCTAAATTCAGATATCTACGATTAAAACAGCGACTTTCGTCCCGTTTTCAATTCACAGATAAATCTCAATTGAAGTCAGTATCCTGTTCAAAATAGATTCTGAACATCAATATATATATTTTATGTACCACACTAAGTATCTAAATCCAATTTTAATACTTGCTGTGAACATAATTATGACAAACATAATGGATTAAGCACTTAAGTTATCATTACATGATCTTCCAAAGATTATGCTCTACTATTTGCTTAACTCCAGGCTTAGGCATAATACGTTATTTTATCAAAAAATAACTTATTATTTTTCCAGGACCATCCTGAAATTTATTCCCAATTTGAAAATTAAAGTCGTTTAAATACATTTTCACCCAGGATTATGTCTAAAACGCTAATCTTTCATTTTTATATCTTGATTCTAATAGTCCAACTATTTAATCAACGATTTGTGGTACTATTTATTATAATGATTATAATAGTTGTAGACGCTGGTTTTCGCCCGAGGTCCACAATTGAGATTTTGTATAGGGGCACTGGCGATCCTGCAAAACAAAGATTGTAGAGTGAGCGGGAGTACTACCCACCGGTGTGGTGGGTGCCGGGGGCACTCCGACGCCCAAGTCAGTAGTGGAAGTGAGCAATTAATATTGTAGAAGAATGAGTAAGGTCAGAGATTACCTCGATTCCTATGAGTTACCATGAGGACTGCCGGTTGGAGGTCTCACCCGAGAATATTACTTGAGCTCTCAATAAAAGAGTATCCCCCCTTGGAAAGCTAGCCGTCCCCCCTCATTAGGTCCGACTCTTGAATACCTTTAACTGACATATGTTTGGTGTCTTGGTAACGGTCGCATCATAAAGGAGAATTATGAACAATCAAGAAGATTCAAAACGGTTGAGTTACAAATGATGTTTATGTATCCGAGTGTTACATGAGTTTCGTATGGTGGGTCCTTGGATCTGCACTGGTATGGGCCTGCGAGTCCTTGGGCCGATATATACTAAATCCGGGCTTCCTAAGAGAGTGAATCTGTGATGGCAGCTTGGGCCTGAAGTAAAGGTCGAAATTGCCCCTGGGTCAAATTTGGCCCAAACAGTTTGTCCCCTACTCTCTAAGTCAATGAGTCATTGGCTTGGAGAGTACTTGACGCATGAGTCGCCTGGGACGATGCCATATTATGTAGGTGTACTCGAGCGTTGATGCTACATACTGATTGAACCAAACGAAGTGGTAGTTATGAATTTGACTCTACGAAAGTCATCGGGGAAGTACCCAATTGACCGAACCAGATGAAGGTCAGGATATAAGTCATACGATATGTGTAAACCATATACACCATTTGACTAGATATGAGTCTATGGGGGATGTCCCCAGTCGTCTGGACTTAATGAGGCCAGGAAGACATAAGTCATACGACATGTGTAATCCATGTCTGCAATTTTGACTCGACATGAGTCTATGGGGGATGTCCCCGGTCGACTGAACCAGATGGTGGTTCAGGATATAAAGCATACGACATGTGTAATCCATGTCTGCAATTTTGACTCGACATGAGTCTATGGGGGATGTCCCCGGTCGACTGAACCAGATGATGGTTCAGGATATAAAGCATACGACATGTGTAATCCATGTCTGCAATTTTGACTCGACATGAGTCTATGGGGGATGTCCCCGGTCGACTGAACCAGATGATGGTTCAGGATATAAAGCATACGACATGTGTAATCCATGTCTGCAATTTTGACTCGACATGAGTCTATGGGGGATGTCCCCGGTCGACTGAACCAGATGATGGTTCAGGATATAAAGCATACGACATGTGTAGTCCATGTCTGCAATTTTGACTCGACATGAGTCTATGGGGGATGTCCCCGGTCGACTGAACCAGATGATGGTTCAGGATCATCCCTCCATCCTACGAGTCAAGAAGTTAGGGGAGTCTTTAATGTCATTTGGACGAGATGAAGGTCTATGAAAGTCTTCACTCTACAGACCTGTCAAAGGTAAATTGGAGTTTTCCTTCCATATTCTACAAGACCTGACATAGATCAACATGGGTATAGTTCCTCACTTTGACAAAGGTCAGTGTGGGTTTATGGTTGAATGAAGGCTACAATTGGTAGTAATCTATTTATGTAGTATGGATGAGATGACCATCTATCCAGTCATATGGAGAATTTAATAATTTTCCAATGTCATTTCGAATGGGATCTGAAGTTAGCATCAGGCCTCATGTGTGTAATGTGACTCATGTTTCATGCTGAGTGTCGTGTCCAGTGGGATACTCATTTGTTGTATTTTTATCTAGAAGATCTTCATTTTGCCGAGACTACATCATCGTCGTATCGAGTGAGACACTCACTTGTGGTATCTTCCTCTATAGAATTCTCCTTTAGCTGAAATTACATCATTGTAGTGTCGAACGGGGTAATACCTTCAATGCGTGTAATCATGCAACGTTGATTGGAATCTTTAGTAGATCAACTTATCTATTTGTCGTGTCAAGTGAAATTAGGGACGAAATTTGTGGGGGGGTGATAAGAGGTAAAACCCAATCGATGTGGGATAAGGAGAAGGTTCTCTCTCCATCATGCAAGAAGACGCATAACACCTGATGCTAGAGTCCAGTCTCACCTAAGATGCCTCTCCCATTCTCAACGTCCTGGTAGCCACTTGAGAATAACAGGCAATCTCCCAATGAGCAAAAAGCCAAAATGCAATGCAAGAGACCCTCGTGAAGGCCGAAAATAACGAGTCCATCAATGGCTAGATGTCGAATGAAAGTTGAAGACTTCTCAGTGGGTTGAATTTAAAGAATACATCCACATAGCTCTTGGTTTCTTTGAGGAATTGATAAATTCAGAGATTCAACATGAGCTTCCACCATTAAAGTTGCGTCGAGTCAACTAGTTAAGCAGTTTCAGAGATCAAATTCTCCTGTTGGTCTTATTTATTGACCTTATTAGCAGGACTTAGTAGTCGAAGAATGCAGATCCAACATATGTTCAAATGGCAGGCACTCGAAGAATGCATAGCAATCAGTGGGCGAGTAGGGGCATATCCAAAATCTATCACGAGCTGATCCGACGAACGAGAAACTCGATTCGAATGCATACGGTCAAGATGAAGAATGAACAAAACCAGAAACTGAAATCCCAACGATTGAAGAAGTGAGCCCAGAAGCAGACGAATCAGAGGCGAGCCTCAACAAGCTCAACCAAGCACAAAATAATTCCAGGCGACCCACCAGCAGAGCAAGAATATCCTACCAAACCAGGGGCAAATCATAAGTAACAAATGATAGGGGCTGCAACCTGAGACCCAACCGAGACAGACAAAGACCCAAACAAGCCTCAAAGAACCACAACAAACAAGAGAGGAGTAGGAGCCCCGAGACTACTAGCATCCTCTGACCTTTTTTTTTAAATAACAATCAAAACTTTTAACATAGTCTTGTGGCAAATTGAATGTAATGGGGTTGAGAAATTTGGCCAACAACTCTCTCGTGTAGAGCCAAATAATGCCTACCAACTGTTCGAGAGAATGCCACAAATGATTTTTAATGAAAATCTTGGAAATAAATCTGGTTTAGTCGACCTCTTTGACTTTCCATACTCATGGTCTTCATCGCTTAATGCATTGTGATTGACAATTTGAGCACCATACTCCCCTTTTGCCCCATAACCGTCTACAACATTGCTGAAGATCTCTTCTGCCTCAAAGAATTCATCAGGTGAAGCATGGTTCACATCAGAAACCATGTCAGAAACTGCTTCTTGGGTTGGCAAGATAGATGATCCCTCATTCATGCTTGTCTGTCCAACGAGTCGTGGGTAACACCGTCTGGTCAGCACCTTTCCCTGTCGACTGCTAGAATGACATCTACCTGATCCCCACGGCGGACGATCTTATCGTGTAGGACTTCTGTCGAGCCTCCTGCGGGTTTCACTTCTTCATCTTCCAGTCGGTGCTGCCATACGTCTGGATCGGGAACTCAACGAAGCTGATATGGATGAACTAGAATCACTATAGAACTGCTAGGCACATGAGAGCATTTCATTCATCTCACACTGCTGGGTTGGGAATTGAGCAAAACCGAGTGGTCTATTTTTCAGCATGGTGTTTGTCCTGATTTCAGTACAGGCTTTTTCAAGTGGTGGACTGTCGTGTAGACAGGTTATTTGATGTGGTCAATTTTGGATGAAACTACTCCATGATAGTGGGATTTTGAAAGCTTTGTTTTGTTCTAGCTAATTGACATTGTCGTGGGTCTGATGCACGTCCGTGAGACCACAGTTGATTGGCCCAAGTGAAAGTCCATTTGATTCCTAATTTCAGAATGTCTCTGATTGATCAGTCATGCGATGAAGGTCTCTCATGTCTCCTCGAGCTCAATGCTCCGTAGTTGCGTTCGTTAGCTAAGACTTATTCCCTGTCTTGTCGAGTGAAGTCTCAGACTCTAGATGTGATTTTCTCATTGTCGTGTGGAGAAGAACCTCTGCCATCTAGCTAGGATTTCTTCATTCTCATGCCGAATGAGACTTAGAACAAGCGTCGAGCCTCATATGTGGAGTGTCGAATGAATTATTTAGCAAGTGACAAGCTACATATAACAATGCCAATTGGGGCATCCTCAACAACAAACAAATGTCGAGTGGGATATCCGTAACAGGTCATATGCTAGACATTAATAATGTCGACTGAGTCATCCATAACTACTACCTAGTTGTAAATTATTGTGTCGACTAGGATACCCATAGCATGTCTCATACTATAAATTGTTATACTAACTAAGACATCAATCATAAGTCTCAAGTCACATACTGATGTCGACTGGGACACTTATAACATTTAACAAGTTGAAAATCGTAGTGTCATCCGGGACACCCATATCTTAGAATCATATTGCATCATCTACTATAAATCTCATGCCTTAGTGATGTCGACTGTGACATTCTTAAAAAGTGTAAGCCATACCTGGTAAGATTGACCGGGATGTCCTCGCCAAGTCTTCATTCGGGTACTGTCGACTGGAGCATCCTTCTTATGTCAAATACATCGCTTTTTTTTGTGTGACAAATGGTATGAAATAGTGTCATTGAAGGGAGGCGTCTTGCTCCTGATGTTGGTCCATGAGACTACTGTCTTAGAGAATACTTCTTAGTTGATTGGGTATGTCGGGAATTATGAGGGTATTCTCATGTCGACTGGAGGGAATGTGTGGGATGGTCCAAGTGGTGGTCCATAAACATGGACTGGAGCAAATTGAGTGGAACAAATGTGACAAATGAAAATTTTAATTTATGAAATTGTTCTTGGAGGATTGCCAATTATGTAACCATGAGATATTGTATTTGGAAAGATCGTAGTTTGAGAGATCTTTGCAACGTTATGAATCGCCAGGGCCCCACGGTGGGCGCCAAATTGTAGACGCTGGTTTTCGCCCGAGGTCCACAATTGAGATTTTATATAGGGGCACTGGCGATCCTGCAAAACAAAGATTGTAGAGTGAGCGGGAGTACTACCCACACGGTGTGGTGGGTGCCGGGGGCACTCCGACGCCCAAGTCAGTAGTGGAAGTGAGCAATTAATATTGTAGAAGAATGAGTAAGGTCAGAGATTACCTCGATTCCTATGAGTTACCATGAGGACTGCCGGTTGGAGGTCTCACCCGAGAATATTACTTGAGCTCTCAATAAAAGAGTATCCCCCCTTGGAGAGCTAGCCGTCCCCCCTCATTAGGTCCGACTCTTGAATACCTTTAACTGACATATGTTTGGTGTCTTGGTAACGGTCGCATCATAAAGGAGAATTATGAACAATCAAGAAGATTCAAAACGGTTGAGTTACAAATGATGTTTATGTATCCGAGTGTTACATGAGTTATCGTATGGTGGGTCCTTGGATCTGCACTGGTATGGGCCTGCGAGTCCTTGGGCCGATATATACTAAATCCGGGCTTCCTAAGAGAGTGAATCTGTGATGGCAGCTTGGGCCTGAAGTAAAGGTCGAAATTGCCCCTGGGTCAAATTTGGCCCAAACAATAGTCCAACTATATAATCAAATATAATCTAAATTAATTAACCTCAATTACATTGATTACTATAATCCAATTATAAAATCAACTGTAAACTGAAATTAATTAATTCAAATATATTGATTAATATAATCCAATTATATATAATCAACTATAATACAGTCCAACTGTTTTATAAACAACAATTTAAATATTAGTCCAACTAACATTTAATCTAACGACGAAATAATTTGAATGAGCGCGTATGGCGAGTAATTGAACGAGTATTGCAAATTCAATTCTTGCCTCCCACTATTTTTCGGCGAGCCTCTAACCCTCTGTCGAGTACTCGAGAAACCATGTTTCCTAGTGGGCTAGGATCCCGTTAAATATCACACAATCTTGACTTTGGCCAACAAATTGTATGATAATTAACTAGGTAGATCTCGAAGATCAATTGGATCTCATCCAATTCCTAGATCCAGTAGGCGGATATCCAAATCCTAAACATATATCTTATATATGCCAATACATCCAATGTATTACCTAACCTTTTTCCTCTGAATCAACTAAGCCTGGCTTTGGCACAACAAACCTAGTGATCCCAGTCAAGTGTGACCCATTGACCATGGAAAGCTTCGTAATCAATGTCGATGGACAAGAAGTGGTCTTGACTTTGGCCAACAAACCACAACTTGGACAAGACACCGATATGGAACAAAGCCTTCGTGATTCAAACACATCTTCGACGGACAAAGGGCTTGACTTTGGCCAACAACCCAATGCCAATCTCGGATCTTGAGTAAGAATCACTCAATGGAAGGAAAGACACTTGATATTAAGCGAGGGTTTTTCGTGTGCAATTGGCTACCAATTTATTATCTTTGTTAAGGTCTCATCATCATACACCCTTAAACATGCATTCTAAACACATAATAAAGCGCATATGAAATAAAATAATAATGATATGCGGATGGATACTTTACATTGATCCTAGATCAAATCTCTCATTTTCTCTCTCCAAAGCTAGCACATGTATTTACTTCTACCCGTTACACTACACTTCTAAAGAAACCTCATTAACATTGAGGGGAATATGTGAGAAGAGAATACAAAGAGTATAGAGGTGATAAGGCTGGACACGCAGGTCCAATTAATAAATCAAATTTATTACAATTTCAAAAATTATCCCACCCGACTAATATCCATCCGATATACATTATTCATGCATCGCAACCATGTATTCATACAAGCATGTTATCAATCAGTCTAATCCAATTAATTAATCTGATAATTAGTGATCATCCAATGCTCAAACAACGATTTGATTTTTGCTTGAGTCAAACTCGTTTTGCGAATAAGTACTCAAAGTACGAATTCTTGAATTAAATTAAACTATATAATTAAATCCAATTTAATACGCATTTAATTCTAATTCACTATTTAATTCCAAATTAAATATTACACTTTTATTAACGAACCTTTACGACTTAAATTCCAAATTTAATCGCAACGGGTCTCAAAGCCCGATTAACATCTAATGTTTATTTAATTAAAGTCCAATGGGCTTTTAATTAATTTCTATAAGGCGTGGACTTTTGGTCAACTCGGGTCAAACCGAACAACCAAAATCCAATCCGGGAGTTACCCCATAAGCCCAGAAATCAATTTTGGCCCATTAGGCCCAATTAAATAATTAAGGTCCATTAAGTCATAATTGAACTTTATGGATGCGGTTTTAGGCCCAATTGGATCCAACCAAATTTGCCTAAACTCAACTTTGCAGAACAAAGCCCAAAAGCCCAATCACAACCTTAAAGGCCCAATTTCCAAAATAAGCCCAATTAATTAACTTATAAAATTCTAAATTCCATAATTAATTAACCTAAGTGTAATACACAATTAACCACCCAATTAATATTTCTAAAACATCAATTAGCATACTTAATCATGCACTATAATGACAAATAGTGTCCAACACAATCTATTAAAATCAAACCAATTTACATGCTTTTGTTCTCGGCAATTAGAGGTTTTTCCAATCCGATTCGGTTTCAATCCATCGAATCCACAATCATCATTTCCCAAATCAATTCAATTCATCCAATGAATTAAAATCAAAAAACACAATGAATTTCAAATTCAATTGAATTCGGCCAAGCCACTTTAATTTGGGAAAAATGTTCCAAATCAAAATTCAATCAAATTGAACTTCAAAACAACATTACCCAATTGTTTTAAGTCATCCAATGATCAAACAAACAAAATCACCAAGAAATTTAGGGTTCTTTAATTTCGGCCAACATAAGCAATTTGGGGAAATTTGTTCCAAACACAATTTCAACAAATTGATCCAATCAATCTTAAATTAAACATACTTTAAGCATTCTCATTCATCCAATTTCACAAAATATGCTCAAAATCAAGTTTACCCAAATTTGTCACTTTATGCCAACATAAAAAATTGGGGAAATTTGTTCCAAACACAATTTCTTCAAATTGATCCAATCAATCATTAATTCATAAACATTTAAGCATACTTAATCAATCAATTTAATCAAATCATGCTTCAATTGATTTTACCCAATTTATCATGCCCAAAATTTAGGGAAAATTGAATCCAATCCAATTTCATGAAATTGATCATACACAACTTCAATTCAACCTCATTCAAGCATACTTCATCAAACAATTCAACAAAATCATGCCTAAATCGAGTTTACCCAATTTTAACCCTAACTTTTTCATGCTTGATAATAGCTCAAGATACCATTGTTGAGTTCTAATATAGGTCCCAAGATCATGAAATCAAGCACAAAATTCGCATGAACACATCAAAGAAGTAAGGCGGAATACATACTCACATTGAACGGTTTGAGATGCGAAGAACAAAACCCATTTTCGTCCTCCATGAAGCTCGGCAGTAAGCTTTTGAGCCAAGGGGCTGCTCGGTTTTGGCCTCCAAATTTCTTCCAAGAATCGGCCATGTGAGACTCCATTGAAGCTCCAAGCTTCAAGCTTTTCCATGCTCACAAACTCACTTCCCTATCACCTTAGGATAACTCTATGTGTGTGCTAGCACTTGGTTTTGAAACAAAATCAATTCTTGCTTCTCATTACTTCTCGGCAGAACCAGAAAAACGAGAGAGAAGAAGATGAAAAACGGCTCCAAGCCGAGAGAGAAAGGAGGGAAAAGAAGAAGACTGTATGTCCTTAATTTGAGAGAGAGAAGATAAAGCTTTAATATATATATTTATTACATTTACCAAGTAAATTAAATAAAACATATATATTACTTTAATTCAAAAGTCAAAAAGTAAAAAGGCAATAAAGCTTTCCATCATTTCACATCACTATTCACATCACATCTATTCACTTTAATAAAGTGACAACATGTCATGTCATATCACTCAAAGTGACAAGTGATTTGACAAATGATGCGACTAGCGATTTCACGCTTGATGTGACTTGCGTGCCGCGCTCGAATTCGAAATGCGAATGCGCTCGCAATCACTCGCGGGCTCGGATTCGCTAATTCCAAATTAACGAATTTTTCGTCGCGTCGTAATTAAATGATTACGCCTAGCGAATTCACTATTCACGTCGCTAACGAATTAATTCTAAATTAATTCATTCGCCCGAATTAAAATCTAATTTCAATTCCGCGTCAAAATCCAATTTCTAATAATATATCAAATATATTATTTTATCGATTAATTTCAAATTAATCGTTCTCTCTCTTTAATTAATATTTTATCCCAGATAAAATATCTCTGTGATTAATCCCAGATTAATTTTCTCTCTCTTCTAATTAATCCCAGATTAATTAAGTGCGAGTTATACGTCATCGGTGAATCTTCGGGAAGCGACCCATGAGATGTCCGGATATGTTGGCAGTAAATCGGGTCGTCGGACTATCCGAACACGTAAGTACCTCGTACTACGTTTATACCGATTTACAAGACAAGGTTGGCTTCTAGCAAAGCGCCATGCCTACCCAATTCTCCAGAAATATTCTTACAGGAATATATAGATCTGTATCAAGCGTAGTATACCGTAGTATTGTGTATATCAGCCCAGTATCGGATAGTCACATGCTAGGGCTGGGGCTGGATAAGTGTCTGCCCCGTCCGAAGCACATGTCGGATGTCTGGTAACTAGTCTCTATAATCGGATATACATGACCTTGTTATAATATCCCGATGGCCGGCCAGCACTTAAGAGCACTAATATTGTATCCTGCGTGACATCATCTCTACTATGACTGAAGTGATACTTACGTCTCGACATCACACCCAATACACTACGACTCTTTGATAAACCCATAAGTGGTGTACGCAGAACCGGTTAAAGCCCTGTACCACCAAGACCAAAGTCTACCGATTATCGAAAGTATTAGCGATGTAAGTCTCAGGTTAAGACTATACACACCTACCTTGATTTCGGCCTCCCATAGACACATAGTCATAATACCAATGGGATTCCGAGGGGTCTATCCAGAGCGAAGCTGTTTCCCATACCATCGGTGAAACACGACCTCCTATCGCACTTGCATAAGTATCCCATACTTATATATATGAGAACTATGCCGTTGTGCCCTCACAACGCACACAAGTGCAATACTAGCCTATTCCACATTATCGATGTCCAGTCTCGATAATACTCCGGCTAGGGATATTTAATGATTAAACCTTCGGGGACTGATACTGTCTCATATCATTCTCAGTCCAGAAACTAATCATAGGGACCTCTCTTCATTTATATATCTATGGTGATCTAATCACAAATGATGAGAGTGCAATTTCATTTGTCACATAGTTAATTTGCTACAACAACACAATGATCTGTGCAAATAGTGACGCTATGGGTCATTTTGTCCAACAAGTTGGCTGATGCTTTCCTGAAGCAGTATGTCACTGACCTAGAGATCGATCTGTCACTCCGTGATCTGGAGAATGTTAAGCAGAAATCGGAGGAGAGTTTTAAGGAGTATGTGGACCGATGGAGGGGTCAGTTGTTGAAAATGCAGACTAGGCCCTCGGAGAAGGACCAGATTAAAATGATTATCAAGGGCACCAATCCCTCCATTTACAGCAAGTTGAGGAGGATGACCTCCATGATTGCAGACTTTCGGCAGTTGAGGGAAACTGTCATGGACATTGAAGATGAAGAGGCCGAGAATAGAAAATTCTATGGTCTGAATAGGAGGCCCATTGGGGGAACATCAGGAACAAAGCCCGTTTCTGCTAAGATTGCCGCTATCCGGAACTGGAGATTTTCCAACTTGGGAAGACCCCTGTCAAAAGTGCTAGAGAAACTGAAGAGGCAAGGGCTTTTAAAACCTTTGGAAGCCAAACCATTACCCAATCCCCTACCATCACATTATAACCTAAGCCTTTACTGTCACTTTCACCAACAAAAGGGCCATGACACTGACAATTGCTCCCGACTCCGCCATGAAATCCAAGACCTGATAGATTCCAAGAAAATACCTGACCCAGAAATAGAACAGCCTGACACACACAGAAACCCCTTACCCAATTACCGTGTCGTACCACCACCAACCTATATGATCAATTCTGGCCTCCCAGAAGACCTTGTCCTAAAATCCTTTCACCCTCAAGCCTTTTGCCTGGGAATCTGGGATAGTACTAGTGAAGATGAGACTGAGCAGGGGAAAAACTTTTGGCTTGATTTCTCTAGCAGTGACGAGGAAGAAGTGAGGGGAATGACGCGTAGTGGTCGTTTTTACAATGATATGGCGGAGAAGGGTAAGGAAGTTTTGACAGATGGTAGAGAAGTGGTTGAGAATGCAGAAAATACTGATGGGGATATAGTGCTGAGGCAATTGAGGAAGACTATAGCACAAATGAGTATCCGGGAACTGTTATGTGCATGTCGGGAGCATAGGCAGACTATGGTTAAGGCCTTGAGCAAGATTGTGGTACCAGAAGACGCCAACCCTGCAATGTTTGTTGGGTTCGTTCAGAAAGAAGCTTTGCAGATATCTTTTTCTGAGGATGAACTCCTGGCGGAGGGAAGAAATCATAATAGGCCTCTATTTATCAGGGCCGAGGTAAGGGGCAAGAGAACTTCATGTGTGATGGTGGATGACGGCTCGTCCATCAATGTGTGCCCGCTGAAAATTCTGGCGAGATTGGGTATGAAAGCAACAGACTTGGACCCCTCCAGTATGACTATTAAGGCTTATGATGACAGTAAAATGGGAGTTGAGGGTACCTTTGTGGCTATGGTCAAGGTAGGACCTATTGAAGATGAGGTTGACAGTACTGGACATCCCGGCTACTTTTTCCTTGTTGTTGGGAAGGCCTTGGTTTCACAAACTTGGGGGCATGCCTTCCACTTTACATCAGATGATCAAGTTCCCGTATGAGGGAGAAGTTGTTACCATCCGGGCTGAGTTAGATAATGTCGTGGCTGCCTTGGAGATACAACCTTTCACGAGGTTTCAGGTGTCAACTACTTTTGAGGAGTGGGTGGATCCTAGGGTGGCTAGGATTATGGAGAAAATGAAGTTTGAGCCGGGTAAAGGTTCAAAATTACCAGATTTCAGAGGACAGACTACTCGGAAGGGTTTGGGGTACAAGTCTGATGAAGAAAAGCCAAAGGTCAAGAAAAAGGGCTTGAAACTGATGGAATGTTTTATGAAAGCTTCAGGATATCAATGGGAGTCTGAACCTGTGGAAGTT
Organism: Zanthoxylum bungeanum; assembly: GCA_019454045.1. Lineage (NCBI taxonomy): Eukaryota > Viridiplantae > Streptophyta > Magnoliopsida > Sapindales > Rutaceae > Zanthoxylum > Zanthoxylum bungeanum. The sequence goes on along the minus strand of SKCR01036482.1, from coordinate 14,215 downwards.
AATGGAATTGTGGTACCTGGGTTTGAGATCTTCCAGGATATATTGGGTAAGAAGCTGATAGCTGAAGAAATTGTGGAGAAAGAAGAAGAGAATTGGGAGGAAGAACTGATGAAGTTGGAGAGCCTGACTCTGGGAGAGGACGAAAAGCCTGAAGAAGACCTGATTGCAGAGGAACACGTGTCTATAGATGATGAAGACATTTACCTTCCTGATTTGTTTGAATGTACTTCCGCATTATCCAATAATAAAGACATTTCTTTTGCTTACTTGCCTAAGTCGTTTCCATTTACTCTGCACGAATCAAGCATATTTGACATCAGTTCAGCCAGAACTACTGCATTTAACTTGGGTACACTTGAGAACCCCAAGGAAATTCTGATTGCAAGTGAAGTAACCTCCGAAGAGAGGGAGAAACTAGAAGAAGTGTTGGTCAGATATGCCAAAGTGTTTGCTTGGTCCTATGAGGACATGCATGTGGTAGACAGAAACATTGCCCAGCACACAATACCAACTTATCCGAATATGAGGCCAGTAAAACAGAAACTCTGACGGATGAGACCAGAATGGGCTGAGAAAGTCAGAGAGGAAGTTAAAAAACAGATAAATGTGGGGTTCCTGGAAGTAGTAAAGTATCCTGAGTGGTTGGCTAACATAGTACCGGTACGAAGAAAGATGGGAAGATCAAAATGTGTGTAGACTACAGAGATCTCAACAAAGCTTGTCCGAAAGATGATTTTCCTCTGCCACATATAGATGTTTTGGTTGATAGTGCGGCTTTATCTGCTATGTATTCATTTGTAGATGGGTTTTCAGGTTACAATCAGGTTCTCATGGCCGAGGAAGACAAGCACAAGACTGCATTTGTTACTGAATGGGGTACTTATTGTTATAAGGTTATGCCGTTTGGGCTTAAGAATGCGGGGGCTACTTATCAGCGGATGGCCACTACGCTTTTCCATGACTTGATGCACAAAGAGATTGAAGTGTATGTGGATGACATGATGGTGAAATCAGAGACAAGAGTTGGGCATATTGAAGCACTGGAAAAGTTCCTTCAGAGAGTTGACAGATACAACTTGCGGCTTAATCCCAAGAAATGTGTGTTTGGGGTGACATCAGTGAAATTGCTTGGTCATACAGTGGGAATGGGCGGAATAGAGGTAGACTCTGAGAAGATCAAGGCAATCACAGAAATGCCTGCACCGAAGACAGAAAAATAAGTCAGAGCATTCTTAGGAAAGATTCAGTACATCAGTCGGTTCATTGCCAAGTTGACATCAGTATGTGAGCCTATCTTAAAACTGTTGAGAAAAGATCAGCCAGTGAGATGGAATGAACCGTGTCAGACAGCCTTCGACAAAATCAGAGAGTACTTGGTAAAGCCTCCTGTATTGAAACCTCCGAGACCGGGCAGACCTTTGATATTGTATTTGGCTATAGAATCAGAAGCACTGGGGGCAATGATGGTACAGGCTGATGAGACAGGGGTAGAACATGCAGTCTATTATCTGAGTAAGAAGATGCTCCCGTATGAGGCTCGATATCAGGAAGTTGAGAAGATTTGTCTCGCAGTGGTATGGGCCTCCAGAAAATTACGGCATTATTTCCAGTCATACAAGATCCAGATAGTGGCCAAGGAAAATCCTCTGAAGTATCTTCACTCGGTGCCTTCACTAGTGGGAAAATTGGGCAGATGGTTGGTATTGTTGACAGAGTTTGACATTGAGTATCTCACCTCCAAAATGATCAAATGGTGAGCAGTAGTAGAGTTTCTGGCATTGCAACCGGTTGAGGGGGATCAGTATAAGTTTGAATTTCCAGATGAAGAGATCCAAACAATAATAGTTCAGAGATGGAAGATGTATTTTGACGGAGCAGTGAATTACAAGGAAGCCGGAATTGGAATCGTGATAGTAACCCCCGAGGGAGAGACTTTGCCTTTGGCCAAGAGGTTGACATTCAGAGTGACTAACAACATGGCCGAGTATGAAGCATGTGCTTTTGGTTTGATGGCATTGATAGCCTTGAGGGCCGGGAGTGTGGAAGTCTACGGAGATTCCATGTTGGTGGTCCAGCAGATGCGAGGAGAATGGGAATTGAAAGAAGAACGGTTGAAACCTTACCTTTTTTACCTCAGAAAATTGGCACAGGTTATCCCCGAGTGTAAGTTTCAGCACTTACCGAGAGAAGAGAATCAGATGGCAGATGCATTGGCTACACTTGCAGCAACTTGGGAGAATCCAGAAAAGTTAGTGATGAGACCGTTGATACTGACAACAGCGAGCAACCTGTTTTTGAGATAGAAATAATTCTGGAAGTTGAGGTCGACGATGGTAAACCTTGGTATTATGACATTCAGAGGTATCTGGAACATGGTGAACTCCCGGAAGGGGCATGCAAAAAAGACAGAATAGCCATTCAGAAGTTAGCTTCCCAGTATGTGATTTTGAAAGGAGAACTGTACAAGAGGCAAGCAAACGGTATTCAGTTGAAGTGTTTGAGAAAGGAAGAAGCTCAGCATGTAATGGAAGAAATACACGCCGAGGTATGTGGTCCGCACATGAACGGGTTGAATCTGTCCCGCAAGATAGTGATACAAGGTTTTTATTGGTCAACCATGGAAACAAAGTGCGCGAAGATGGTAAAGCACTGTCATGACTGTCAAGCACATGGTAATTTGAATCACTTACCGCACACAGAGTTGCATGGGTTGTCAGAGCTGTGGCCTTTCTCAGCATGGGGGATTGATATGATTGGGGAAATTCGGCCGAATGCATCAAATGGGCATCGCTTCATAGTAGTAGCAGTAGATTACTTCTCGAAGTGGGTGGAAGCCGAATCATTCAGCAATGTTACAGCAAAACAGATGGCAAAGTTTATAGCTCGGAACCTCATTTGTCGGTATGGTATGCCGCATCATGTAGTGACAGACAACGGGGTTCAGTTTCAATGAGAGACGAAGGCAATGTTACAGAGGTACGGAATAGGCCACCACAAGTCATCACCGTATAGGCCGCAGGCAAATGGGGCGGTTGAGGCAGCCAACAAGACTATAAAGACGATTTTGGCCAAGATGACAGAAAATTACAGAGGTTGGGCCGAGAAATTACTGTATGCTTTGTGGGGGTACAGAACATCAGTAAGAATAGCAACGAGGGCCACACCTTACTCTTTGGTCTATGGAATGGAATCAGTATTGCCGGTAGAAGTGGAAATACAGTCTATGAGGGTATTAGCAGAGACAGGATTACCGGAACAGGAGTGGGCCGCACAGAGGTTTGATCAGCTAGCACTATTGGATGAGAAGAGAACAAAGTCTTTGTATCACATGCAGTTGTATCAGAAGAGACTAGCCCGAGCACTCAACAAGAAAGTATGTCCCACCAAGATCAGAAAGGGTGATTTGGTACTTAAGCAGTCGAGGCCGTCGATGACAGATCCGAGAGGAAAATTCTGACCTAACTGGGAAGGACCTTACATAGTGCAGAAGGTAATGGGAAATGGAGCAGTGAAGCTATCAGTCTTGGAGGGGAACAAGTTCACCGAGCCGATCAACATAGACAAATTGAAGCAATACTTTGCCTGAGGGAGAGAAGACCGAGCAGTCACCACGAGAATTGGCAGAAGACCTAACCCAACGGAATAAGAAAATCATTCATGCATACACGTAACATTGCATTCTCTTCGTGTTTGTTTTTGTTTTGTGTTCGCAGGTTCGAAGAAAGGAGAAAGCGGCAGAAATAAGCCAAGCAGCGTCAGCGCAATTTCAGTTTTTGGGGATGAGTCCCAATGGGCGAGGCCCATATCAACTTGGGGGCGAGGCCCATATCATGTCGGCTTGGGGGCAAGGCCCATATCAGCTTGAGGGTGAGGCCCACATCGTCAGCAGTTCTGGGATGCGTCCCAAGGTCGAGGTACCCATGTTGACAGTTGCAGTTACGGGATGCGCCCCAGGGTCGAGGGCCTACTACATCATCAGTTGTAGTTTCGGGTCGAGGTGCCCAGGGTCGAGGTGCCCACTACATCATCAGTTCGAGGGCGAGGTCTCTATTGTCAGTGGTGTTGGGTCGAGGTGCCCAGGGTCGAGGTGCCCCCGTTGTCAGTTGTAGTTCCTGGTCGAGGTGCCCAAGGTTGAGGTGCCCCCTACATCATCAGTTCGAGGGCGAGGTCCCTATTGTCAGCGGTGTTGGGTCGAGGTTTCCAGGGTCGAGGTGCCCCCGTTGTCAGTTGTAGTTCCGGGTCGAGGTGCCCAGGGTCGAGGTGCCCATTACATCATCAGTTCGAGGGCGAGGTCCCTATTGTCAGTGGTGTTGGGTCGAGGTGCCCAGGGTCAAGGTGCCCCGTTGTCGGTTGCAGTTATTGGGATACGTCCCAGGATCGAGGTCCACTGCAGCACCAACTCAGCTCGAGGCAGCAGCCGAGCCAGGTAAGTGAAAATATATTGCATAACTTTGATAGGATTGTTCAAAGTCACACACTGCACAAGTCCCATCAAAGTGGGGGCGACTGTAGCCATTTCATTTTCGCATGTGAAACCCGATGATGAGTCTCAGTTGGAGGCGCAACCTTTTTAGCTAAGGATATTGCGGGAACGGAGGTCGGAAGGGGAAATTCAGAATAATTACGTCATCAGATTCACTTCGCAAGTTCACTGTCTTCGTTAGTGCTGCGTTCGTTACTTCGTCACTATCTGGTTTTGCTGCTAGCCTCGCACCCCAGCCCAATTAGCCCACCAAAGCCCATAAAACACATCTCAATCAATAAAACACATTTAAAATACATGGGAAATTAAATTAAATCTTAATTAAATTAAACATTGAATTAAATAAAATATTTAAACCATTTACCAATTAAATAAAACATAATATAATCATACCTAATTAAGACAAATCAAATATATTAACTTCCTAACTAAACAAATCACATACTAAATTAAAAAGATGTCATGCCTAATTAAAATCAATTATAACAAATTAAAGATATTGTATTCCTAATCTAAACTAAATTTGTCCCCCCTCAATCTTTGACATTCCTTGATCAACACAAAATCAAATCCTTTCCTTGTGAGACAAGGTGAAGCCCTAGCCATTCTCTAAATAAACAACCCTTAACCAAGACATGCACTCCGCTAGCTCATACACAAGACTTACACGAAAATCACAACACCAAGAACCTTAGCCACTCACGGCAATAGCAAGAAGCACAAACAAAACTCTTCTCTTCATCTCTCCTTCTTTGGCCGAGAATACCATTATCCTCCATCCCCTCCATTGCCGAATTTTAACAGCCATTACAACCACCAATACAGCCCCTAACCATCACTGAAAACCACCTCCATAAACTCCCCACACATCACCAAAAATACACCCCCAAAACAGCAGCCAAATCCTCTTAAAACAGTCCCTAAAATCCTCAAAACAATAACATAAAAACTGCATTCATAGTCCTTAAAATAATCACACAAGACTACACTAAAAACCCACAAAGAAACACTCGGAACAGTCCGTTGAAACGTCAAAACAAGTGACCTGACAGTGAGCAGAAAAACAGAGGCCGAACAGCAGCAGAACGGAGACCGAACAGCAAGCAAAACAGAAAAACAGTGAGCTAGGACGCTAAACCAGTGAACCGGATAAGTTGAGGAGCTTTACCCTTCCGACGTCCATGAAATACAAGCCTGAAAGTCGGCAAAAGGGTTAGACCTGAGGGTATTTTCCATACTCGTTTTCTGTTTTATTTGTATTATTTATTGAGTATTGCTCGCATGATTGTTATGTTGAAATGCATGTTGTGGCCCTTGAGTAGATAAATATGCATGAATTATGAGATGTTGTATGTTGTGGCCTTGGAATAAAATGAGAGATGTGTCAACTCTCGCGGTATATCGGATGGAAACCCGGACATAAATTTCATAGCCGATTCTGAATGGACGGTAGTATGATCTGTACTCGGGATACAACTCCATGTACCGCTTGATTAAACGGCACCCTCTTTTGTTTTGTGTTGCTTTGGTTTATTTATTTTTCGTCGCTTGAATTCTGTATGTTGCTTATTATGCATGATTCAATCGAGCGCATGGGCTTAGTAAGTGCGATGAAAGGTCCCCTATTTGGAGGGGTTAAAACCCTTTACCCCGATGCTTTGCCGCGCCGGTTGATGTGTGTTCGGTTGAATGCAAGATACGTTCAATCGGGCATACTAAGTTTGATATTATTGTTTCTTTATTCTTTGTATGCATGATTCAATCAAGCGCATGGGCTTAGTAAGTGCGATGAAAGGTCCTCTAATTGAAGAGGTTAAAATCCTTTGCCACGATGTTTCGCCGCGCCTCGTATTCGCTATTTGCTTTTTTATGTATGTATTGCATCACATTTTGTGCATCAGGTCTGTTCCCGTTCGAACGCGTTATCAAACGCTATACGAACGCGACCCTTCTGTTTCCCATTCGAATGCGTTTTACAAACGCTACTCGAATGCGCATGCATTTTGTTTCATCAGGTCCGGTTCCATTCGAACGCGGTATCGAACGCTATACGAATGCGAACCTTCTGTTTCCCGCTCGAATGCGTTTTACAAACGCTACGCGAACGCACAGACACTTTCTTAGTCTTATCATGCATCAGGTCTGGTTCCGTTCGAACGCGTTCTCGAACGCTATACGAACGCGAACCTTCTATTTACCGTTCGAACGCGTTTTCAAACGCTACGCGAACGCGCACCCACTGAACTGAGTCCTTTTCATCAGATTTCATACACAGTTTTCCTAGTAGCTATTCCTTCGTATGATGAACCTGATTGCCCTTCTGTATTACGCAAGATTATGTAGGTGTCATTCATCTGTATTCCCCACATGTATGAGTACCATGTGTTTACGTATTACGCTTCATATGCCTATGTCATGATAACATTTGAGTATTATTTCTTGTGGTATATCGGATGGAAACCCAGACATAAATTCCGTAGCCGATTCCGAATAGACGGTAGTACGGTCTGTACTTGGGATACAATTCCACGTACCACTTGGGAAGGTGCTCACATGTGTGCTTGCGTGGTTAGTATGTGTGCTTGTGTTTTCTTGAATATAATATGCCAATGAAGTTGTATGTTTGTCGCTCCTTTGATGTACTTTCAAGCATGTAATCTTAGATGTGAAATATATGGAAATTTAGGTGTAAGTTTTATTTTGTACATGTGAATTTAGAAGCATGATACTCTTGGAAATAAGTGCTACTTAAGCCTGATTAAAATTATTACATAAATCCTTTCATTATAAGTGGCGTAAGTAAGAGACCATTTCGAACCCAACGGTTTGAGGTCTTCCCTTGCGAGGGGTGAGTGCGGCCTTAAATCTTATTTTCCCGGTTCACACCGGGTGGCGACTCCATTATTCTCCGGTTTAGTCCCCCGTGGCTACTCCGTACTCCCGACCCAGGCCGCGAGCCCGGGACAGCATGCGTCGTCCAGTTTCTATGTCCCACAGTTATCTACCCTCAAGGAAGATCGTGAGCTATTGAATCTAAGGCTGAAACCTAAAATCCCTATGTCTAGTTCATTTTAAGTTTACCATATCAATCTTATTGGTGATCAGACAACAAGAAGCATTAAGCTTAAGACTCAATAAACAAACTAAAAAATTACCCATAAAAAGAAAATCAATTATTAAGTATGGATATTGTGTTTCATCACTTCCCTAGAATGAATATAAAATGCTGGGGTTAGAGGATCCACAATTAATATTTCTTATCTAGGAATCTCACTTATTATAATATATAAATTATTTTATATTCTGCTTTCTCAGGAATTAATAATATTAAACATTTAAAACCAGCCATATTGGTGGTAATCCATTTAGTCCAATTACATCAGCCATATAGGCGGTAATTATCTGTCATATAAAGACCAGCCATATAAGCGGTAAGGTAATTTATATTTAAACCAGCCATATAGGCGGTAATAAAGTCTGAAATTAATTAATCCGGTTAAATTATAATTTAAATATTATAATTAAGTGAGATTTACCTAAATATTTATATTAAAGGTTTCACCTTTTACCCTAGCGGTAAGTTAACTACAAAGCATAAAAGAAAAGAGAAGAAGAAGAACTATTATTACTATTACTGAAAATTAAAATACATAATTAAAAATATTATTTATATATACAAAACTAGATGCAATCCTCTAAAAACAGGGAAAAGCTCCCAAGGAAAGCACACCAAATGAAGTGAAGATGAGCTAAATTTATAGGCAGATTCGGTTTCTGGCGTCGCGACGCTGAAGTGCTTGGCGTCGCGACGCCATCACGCGTTTTCAGTCAACGCGGCTTTTGCCCACGCGCATTGTCGGCAGAATCTGGTGATGACACGTGTCACATGGTAAAGGTGGTGCAATTAGAAGACGACATGTGGCACACGGTGATTGGCTGAGCTTTTGGTCCAATGATCAACTGAAACGTGGCACGCGTTTAGGATTGGTCCAATGTGAGATTAACACGTGGCAGCATGTGATTCACCGGTGATTCGGTCCAATGACAACTCGACACGTGGCACGCGCTTGCTTTGGTCAAATGAGATTTTGACACGTGGCAGAGGGCGCATTTTAGCTGATCTTCTGTGATGATGACACGTGGCACGGCGCACGTTAGTAAGGTCAGCGCACGTTAGCAAGTCCAATTTCTCAGATTTTGACACGTGTCCCTCGGCGCACGTTAGCATCTCCGGCGCACGTTAGACGTCGTGACGCGTAGGGTCCCGGCGTCGCGACGCGAATAAATTATTGAATTGCCCTTTTGTCATTTTTTCTCTATTTTGGCCCCAAATTGCTTCCAATGCTTTCCCAACTTTATTTATCTACAAAATAACACAAAACACATCAAAACGTTCACAAAACTCAAGAAACTATACAAAATATTAGGTTAAATGAGTGGGAAATAGTAATAGATTTACCACTCATCACACCCCCAAATCTAACATTTTGCTAGTCCTCGAGCAAAACACAAAATAAAATAACATAATAAAATTTAACTAAGCCACTTTCGTAGGGATCACGGTTGCATTTAGCGTATGCAACAAACCTTTAAACCCATAGGTGTCCCTAGTGGACGAGTTGTAGTCTCATGAGGGTTTACAGCAATGATACCCACAAACATTTTACAAAAGTAAACAGGTAATAAAACTAATGCACACAAAAGCAAAAAGACAAGCGAAAAGAGAATAAAGAAGTTAGTGACTAATCATGTGAAATTTCTACTCCAAGTTATTAGTTGTTTTGTTTCTTTCTAAATTACCGAATAAGTAAATTCTCCGATTATATTTACCATTCTCCATATACACAGCCAACAAAATATTAATCAACTCATTTTTGCCCACAACAGTCATAAGTGCAGTTGATAAGAGAGTAATATTTTTGTCCTAAAGTTCTATCAGATTTCACACCTTTTTGTAGCAATGGAATAATTTTTCTGATTTTTCTGATTTTTTCTTTGAATTTTCCCTATTTTTTTTATTTATATACAATACCTTCCATCTATGTAACGAGTGTTGGGTCGGTGGCTACCAAACCAGTTGGCTTTAGGGCACCAGGTGTTAAGATACCCTACGGACTTAATTACTCAGACTTCAGATATATATATTTTTGCAGCATCTTCGATCCATGTACGAGCTTTGGGTCAGTGACTCCCAAACCAGTTGGCTTTAGGGCACTAGGTGTTAAAACACCCTTACAGACTTAATAACTCAGATTTCAGATTTTTTTTTTTTTACTCCATCACTTTTTGAGATGCTTCCTCCAATTAAACTAGAGCACTGAATATTACAAACTTTTCAATTACAGCTCATGTCCGTATGTTACTATGCATGTTGATAATACCTGCCAACTGAGCATATGAAGGTTCATTTTAGTCAGTGTTAAGGAGAATTTACAATTAAATAATTTAAAATGAAATAAACAAAAATTAACTTGTTCCGAAATAAATGGTTTGACATACGTATCAAGAGTGGGAACTCCTTACTCAGCTATCTCTCACCAATTTCACATTTTTAGTCAAAACATAAAAACGCAAAATATTTTTGTAATTTTTGAAAAATTTTCAATTTTTTTTGTATTTTTCGAAAACTTTTGGACTAAAAATAAAAATAACACACAAACTAAAAACAAGGTACTGATCAACTAATTCCTCCCCAAACCTAAATGAGACATTGTCCCCATGTCTTAAAAAGTAGAAGAAGAGTTAGAAAATAATACCTGGTTAGCTGAAACCTACAGGAAATTAAAGGTTAAGATCCAGATTAATTCGACGCCTCTTACCACGATCGTCCTCAGACCAATTTATCTTTGAAAGGATAGGGTCAACTTGTGGTTCATAGGCTATGATTGGTCTATTAGATCTGAAGCAGTTCTGGCAGTGAAGAGGAGTTATTTCATTGGTTTTGACACGAACCCATTTCTTCGGGCATCATCAAGAAACACACAAAGAAAATCAAAATCCATCAACGTTAAGCAGTCCAAGCGGTTTCTGGTGTATGGTCAGGTTCGCCCAAGATAGAACTATAAAAATTTCCTCCAATGTGCCCAAGCCACCTGGCAAAGCGATAAAAGCATCAGCATGATTAATCATTTCTACCAGTCGTTCAGACATACCTTGCACGATCAGTTCCTCTCCGTTTGATGATCCTATAAGATTTACCTCTGCCAAGGGTTTTGGGATGATTCCCAAAACGTGACTGCCTCCTTCCTGTACAGCCTTTGAAACGATCCCATAAGTCCAAGATTTCCTCCGCCATATATTAAGTGCATATTCCTTGCAGCTAAGACTCAACCCAATTCATGTGCTGCTTCTATGTATTATGGTTTAGTTCCAACACTACTACCGCAAAACACACATATGTTTTCAACTCGTCTTCTTGAAGTGGCTTCCATTTTTTATGTATTTCTTTCTCAACTCTGGATGCCTTCAAAAGTGCAATGACGGGCTGAATTTATAGTACCTGAAAAAGGGTGAGTAATAATAGCACTAGTATCTTCCAGAGGACGTTTGTTTGCCAAACAACAAAATGAATCGTGAAAGGTCAAAAAGTCTGGATCCTGTCTATGAAAATAAAAATAATTACAACAGAAAAGAAAATCAAAGCAATAATTAAGGCAACAGAATTGTGTACGCAATACGCCACTTGTTTGGTATATAAATCCATTAGGATGCGTCTTAAGATTTCATTCTTTACTCAGCCATCGTTAATGAATTGGTTCTCATCTTTGTGATTGCCAAACACCATTCCTTCTGTCTTAAAATGCTCCGTTTGTGCTTTTCCCTACAAAAATAACACACAAAATTAAAAATTCTACAACATGTATACATAAAATATGAAAACAGAAATTACAACAAATTGCATGGGTTGCCTCCCTGCTAGCGCTAAATTTTACATCTTCAGCTAGACGTGACTGAAATTCATATGTTAAGGAGGTTTCAACGTCGTTTTGGATGTCCGATTAAAGACAATCCCGTGAGCGTTGCTTTTGAACGGTCTCTTCCAACGGTAAAGTGGCAAAAAGAATTTTGTCCCATTTAGTGCTTGTGCCACCTTTTTGCTCCTTGTTGCTCCAGTGGTTCCTGCAAAGAAAGAAAGAAAATCAGGAGGTCTCGTATGGTGCTTGACTTGGAATGGGAGTTCCATTCTGTCAAGCTTTTGGGCGATATTTTTGATTTGTACTCCCAAAACAACGATGTTTCTCCTGAATGCTCTGGATCTTTATTAAGGTCAGACATTTGCTCCTCCATTTACTCTGTTTCTTGCTCCACCTTTTCTTCACAAACGTATTTGAAAATTTCTGCATTCAGCTCTTCATCTGTCATCTGTGAAATGCATGCTGCAAAATTATCAACCTGAGGATGTAAGGAAATGTGAGATTTTAGGTCTTCATCCTATGATCTGGGTGAAATGATTGGTTCAGGTAGATCTTCTTCAAACATTTGTGCAATGGATTCTCCAATATCTTCATTTTGAGGATACAGAATTCCATCCTCAAGTGTTGATGCAGTTGGTACAAACAGATCAGCTTCATCCTCGTCAGAGTCAGAATAATAAAAATCAAATCGAGAATTTGCCGGTTCGGGCTCCTGAACTGATACCTCTGGTTGTTGATACTACTCAGCCTCATCCTCTGTTAAGGTGTCATTGCGGATCTCTGGGTACTCGAAGGCTTTGTCAGTTTCATCTGATAATTCTTCTTGAGGTAACTGTCTCGTTTGATCTGTCAGTCTCTGAATGAATTCTGATTGTCTCTGAATACTTTCAAATTGATTCTGGCATGTTTCAAGCATTGTATCCAATTTTCGTCTTGTTTCTTGACCCAATCTTTGAGCATGTCAATCATCTGATCTTCATCTGATGGTTCTGATTGTTGATGGAAATCATAGGTGGATGGTGGATAAGATGGAAAATGTGATGGTTCTTTGTACCTTGAATGATTCTGATAATTCTGCCACTCTGAAAAGTATATGCATTGATCGCTCGGGTGGTTACCATCACAAATCACACATCTCCCCATTTCGTTCTGATGAGCAAATTTAATAGTGCTTGGTTCTGGCATCCAGTGATAGTCATTGGGCTGCACAACAGGCCTCAGAAAACCGAACTGTTGCTCCCAGATTTGGGGTGTATCTTTTTGTAAAGCTCGTAATCTCTCAATCTCCCAGTAGTGTTCCATTTTTCAACCACCTGAAATAAAAGAAAGAAATAAAAATTACAGATAAAAATAAAGAAAATTAGATACAAGTAAATTGGATAGCTTCAAAATTAATAACTCAAGAAAAATAAGTCCCTGGCAACGGCGCCAAAAACTTGACCGGCGTAAACACACACGTATAACGCAAGCGCACGTATCGTTCAAGTAGTATAAAATTATCGATCCCACGAGGACTTAATTCCTACTGTTGTTATTAATTATTGATACTATTTATTTACAGGTATCTAATTATAGGGAAAAGGGAATTGATTGCTTTTGGTTGGTTGAATGTGGTTTTGCAAAAATAAAATAAAAACAGACTCAAAAGAAAATACTAAGGAAAATAAAATAAAAGACTCAAGGATCTAGGGTCGTGACTCCACACAATATTATTATAAAGATGATAACTTAGTTTGCTAACCTGGAACACGATGATATGCGAAAGCCTCTTCCGATGGTCAGATGCAAATACCCAGTATAACCCAATTGAACCATATTCCTATGTCAACCAAATTACCTGGATTGATTAAGATTAAGTTCCAATTATGGTTACCCACGCCCGACAGGTATATTCCTATCCTGTAAGGAAATCTATTAAAGGTTATCTATCCTCAAGGAAGATCGTGAGCTATTGAATCTAAGGCTGAAACCTAAAATCCCTATGTCTAGTTCATTTTAAGTTTACCATATCAATCTTATTGGTGATCAGACAAACAAGAAGCATTAAGCTTAAGACTTAATAAACAAATTAAAACTAAAGAATTACGTTTTCAATCAATGCGACTTTTGATCACGCGCATTGTCGGCAGAATCTGGTGATGACACGTGTCACGCGGTAAAGGTGGTGCAATGAGAAGACGACACGTGGCACACGGTGATTGGTTGAGCCTTCGGTCCAATGATCATCTGACACGTGGCACAAATTTAGGATTGGGCCAATGAGAGATTAACACGTGGCAGCATGTGATTCACCGGTGATTCGGTCCAATGACAACTCGACATGTGGCACGCCCTTACTTTGGTCAAATGAGATTTCGACACGTGGCAGACGGCGCATTTTAGCTGATCTTCTGTGATGATGACACATGGCTCGGCGCACGTTAGTAAGGTCAGCGCACGTTAGCAAGTCCAATTTCTCAGATTCTGACACATGTCCCTCGGCGCACGTTAGCATGTCCGACGCGTAGGGTCCTGGCGTCGCAGATAAATTACCGAATTGCCCTTTTGTCATTTTTTCTCTATTTTGGCCCCAAATTGCTTCCAATGCTTTCCCAACTTTATTTATCTGCAAAATAACACAAAATCCATCAAAAAATTCACAAAACTCAAGAAACTATACAAAATATTAGGTTAAATGAGTGGGAAATAGTGATAGATTTACCACTCATCAGAGTGTTATTTAGAGATCGTAAATTTAAAAGTCGACTATATTATACCTTAGGGATTTGGCATTCTTATTTATATCCATGGTATAATATGATAGCCTATGACAGAGGGA
>SKCR01036481.1:0-55974 GCA_019454045.1 Zanthoxylum bungeanum | reverse complement strand
TTTCGGGCATGAAATCTTCAGAATTCGAAATTATTTTGTTTTTCAAAGTTGTAGATCTTTGAGTCTTCTTTAATCTGAGACTTTAATCAGCTCAATCTAATATCGGTGTAAGAAGTTATTCCCAAAATACGACAGATGCGTAAAATTGGAATTTCCAAAACTGAACTTCGTTAAAACGCCCTTTCAAGTTTCCAATCTCCAAAATTAATATGTCAAGTCCAATTTTTGCCCTTATTTGACCCACATTTCGTCCTAAATGATTTCATTGTGTCCCAATATTATTTTATCTGCAAAATAAACTAAAACACATCAAAATGTTCATCAAACCCGAGAAACTAAACAAAATATTAAGTAAAAGGGGCAGTAAATATTGATATATTTTCCGCTCATCATTAACTTTTGTCTAAAAAATGAGGCTGAACTTCGAGTTACACTCAGTGCAGAGATAGAGGCAAAGTTGTGTGAGGAGCTACACATTGAAATGAAGAAAGAGTTGCAACGATTAGTGAAAGAAGAGTTAGCCTCTTCGCGGGAGAGTCATAATCCACCAATAAGTAATAAGTAATTTACATAAAGTAATTTATACATTCTTGTGTTTTGAAAATATTTGCTCAATAAATTTACAGTCTGGTTCATCTTCTTCAAAGCCTATTGATGGGACAAATCAGTCCCACATGATGTTGCTCCAACTTAATGTGATACTATAAGTTATGTTTTGATTAACAAAATGGCAAAAACTTTCTTTAAAACATCATTTGATGGTCATATTGTTGGACAATTATGACCCATAGCGTCACTATTTGTACGGATCACAGTGTTATTGTACAAATTAACTATGTGACAGTGGAGATTGGACTCTTATCATTTGTGATTAGATCACCTAGATATATAAATGATGAGAGGTCCCTATGATTTGTTCCTGGATGGAGAATGATATGAGACAGTATCAGTCCACGTAGGATAAATCATTAAATATCCCTAGTCAGAGTATTATCGAGATTGGACATCGATAAATACGTAAAAGACTAGTATTACACTTGTGCGCGTTTGTGAGGGCACAACGGCATAGTTCTCATATATTTGGGTATAGGATAATCATGCAAGTGTAATAGAAGGTTGTGTTTTACCGATGGTACGGGAAACAGCTTCGCTCTGGATAGACCCCTGCGGAATCCCATTTGTAGTATGACTATGTGTCTATGGGAGTCTGCAATCAGGGTAGGTGTATTTGGTCTTAACCTGAGACTTGCACCGTTAATACTTGCGACAATCAATATAATTTGGTTGAGGTCGTCCAGGGCTTTAACAGGTTCTGTGTACGCCAATGCTGGGTATATTGAGAATCGTAGAGTGTTGGTGTGATGTTAAGACGGAAGTATCACTCCAGTCATATGGAGATGATGGTCACGTAGGATACGGAACTCGTTCTTTTAAATGCTCGAGCTATCGGGATATGATGACTAGGTCATGTATATCCGATTATAGAGACTAGTTGCCAGACATCCGATATGTGCTTCGTACGGGGCAGACACAATTCCAGCCCCAGGCCTAGCACGTGATCATCCGATACTGGATCGAAATACGCAATACTTTGGTATACTACGCTTGATATAGATCACATATTCCTATAAGGATATTTCTGGAAAATTGGGTAGGCATGGCGCTTTGCTAGAAGCCAACCTTGTCTTGTAAATCGGTACAAACGTAGTACGAGGTACTTACGTGTTCGGATAGTCCGACGACCGTATTTACTGCCAACATATCCGGGGATCTCATGGGTCGCTTCCCGAAGATTCACCGATGATGTATGACTCGCACTTAATTAATCTGGGATTAATTAGAAGAGAGAGAAAATTAATCTGGGATTAATTACGGAGATATTTTATCTGGGATAAAATATTAATTAAAGAGAGAGAACGATTAATTTGGAATTAATCGACAAAATAATATATTTGATATATTATATGAGATTGGATTTTGACGCGGAATTAAAATTAGATTTTAATTCGAGCAAACGAATTAATTCGTTAGCGACGTGAATAGTGATTTCGCTAGGCGTAATCGTTTAATTGCGTAGCGACGGAAAATTTGTTAATTAGGAATTAGCGAACCCGAGCCCGGGATTATTTGCGAGCGCATTCGAATTTCGAATGCGAGTGTGACACGCAAGTCAAATCGAGCGTCAAATCGAGCGTCAAATCACTAGTCACATCAAACGTCAAATCATTAGTCACTTTGAGTGATGTGACAAGTTGTCACTTGATTTGATTGATTGATGTAGTAGTTGAAAAGCATTAATGCTTTTGCTTTTGACTTTTTTGAAAATTGAAAAGTGGTAAATGGTTTTATTATTTTGGAAATATAAAAACTAAATACACTTTTTCTTTAATCACTCTCTCTCTCACTTATACGGTTTCAAGGGAAACCTATTTTTTTCCCTCCTCTTTTTCTCTTCTCCCTCTCACAGCTCACTGTCGATTTCTTCCTCAAATTTCTGTTTGACCGAAAATAAAGGAAGATGAAGAAGTGCTAGCACACCTTGGGTTATACATAGGTGATAGGGAAACGAACACTTGAGCTTGGAATCATTTTGGAGCTTGAAGCTTGGAGCTTCCATGGAGTCTCCCATGGCCGAATCTTGGAGGAGTTTCACAGCCCAAAACCGAGCACCACAGCAGTTCAAAGAGACCAAAACCGAGCTTCTTGGAGGAGGAAGAAGTGGCTTGTTCTTCGCATCTCAAACCGTTCAATGTGAGTATGTATTCCGCCTTACTTCTTTGATGTATTCATGCGAATTTCTTGCTTGATTTCATGATCTTGGGACCTAATTAGAAACCAACACATATTTATAGGAGTTGTACTCTTGCATGATATGTAATATTGCGATGAATGGTGTAATAGAATATATGTTCCATATGCATGGAGAGCAACGTGAGTAACCTGTATATTTTTAATCAAACATATTTATGCTTCTTGAACATTATTATTAAAAAAATTTTAATTATATTATATAGATCAAAAGGCTTTGAATGAAGCAGTTGCGGGATCAACTCCAAAGATAACTACAGAAGAGAAAAGTGAATTGATATCAAATTTTAGGATTACAAAGTAAAATAATTTGGTTGTGAAAATATTTTTTTTTAACTTGACCTCAGGATGATCAAGATAGGAAGAAAAGACTGAAATCACATCGAATTTGTTTCAGATGATATGTTCTGACCATAGTTTTTGTGACTTTTGTTCCATAGATTTTCATAATTATCAGGTAATTTGAAACTTTATTTCAAAATATCAATTTAAGTTGACTTTAATTTTATTTCTTGAATTTTTCTCATTTCTTCAGTTTTAAATTTTTAAATATATAATTAGTTTTATTTATCTATTGATATGAGATTAATACACATTGATATAATTATTTTCATTCGTATGCATATTAACTATTTTGTTGGTTTAAAAAGTAGTGGACAAATGATAAGCTATTTTATTCGATGAATGATTTCGTTGATGACATTCACTATATATTTCAAGTCTCTTTTATAATTTGGATATAAAATGTAAACTTAGATATAGGACGAAACCAATAACTTTTGATTTTTGAATTGTAATTAGTTGATCATTTGTCTGTTTTGATGTTAGAACATAATATGTATTGTTTGCTTGTAAATACAAATATTCTATTCACATATATTATTGTGTGTGTATATATATATGATCATTAAATTAATGTATCAAAATTTATGTTTTGTAAAATTTTATAATACGAAATATCATATGTTGTTTTAAAAATTTAGAAATTATTTATTTTATTATAATTTTAAAGAAACAATACCTTTAATAGGGAATTTGATTTCGTTACTAAAGGTAACATGTACTGAGAAAAAATTTACGCCACTAAAGATAAATAACTTTTAATGGGGAAATAAATTTTGCCACTAAAGATATTCGGAAATAAATTTCGCCACTAAAGATTTCACTTTAGTGGTGAAAGTTGCGGTCTTTAGTAGCAAAATATGATTCTTCACTAAAGGTAATCTTATAGTAGCGAAAAAAATATTTCGCAACTAAAACCTTTTGTGATGTATTTTTAGTGGTTTTAGTGGCAGAAAAAAATGACTTTTAATTACGAAAAATTCTTCCCACAAAAAGTTAATTTTCTTATAGTGATCGTTAATAATACTAAATACTAATATTCGTGTCCGATTTATCCAATCAATAGATTAAAAAAAAATTACTCTCCTATTAGGGCCAACACACCTGGCTCACATCCCAATGGGGGATTTTTTGCCATACTTACGGACAAGGCACCGTTGATGTTACATAGATATGTTGAATTCTTGCTATTGGCTGTCCCATAAAACTGCCCCAGTGTTAAGGACACCTCATTGTCGGCTATGCTTAATTTATGATTCTAAACGCTGCCACCACCCACGTGTACTGCCCTTACATTCTCCTTATAATTACACCTTTGCCACTCTAAAACCCCACTTCCCTTTAGCCCTCTATATCCCATCATCAACATCTATAAACAGAAGCAAGCGTAAAACACATGAAACCTTTATACATTACATAAACCCAGTTTCTGGTCCTCTCTATTTCTGACTCTGATGTTATATCTTCTCCATTTATATGGCTGTGCATGTGTTAATAATATATTCGGCTTTTATCAAACATGACCAAAGTACCAAGGTCTCTTAGATATGATTCTTTAGTAGCTGTGGTTGTATTGTACTTGCTTCTATTCCTCTTATTAATAATAATACTCTCAACGGGTCTGATTAGTACATGATTAGGTGAGTCATTTAGTTGGGATTATTGTTCTTACTTTAATATTTCGCCCGTTGCTGACAGGTCTCTTAGATATTCTTCACTCACCCTCTTCAAGCAAGAAGACATCACAGCAGACCCTTGACCTTTAGAAAATTAGGGTTTCTTTTTTGGTGTTTGATTCTCTTTTGTAGGGGAAAAATGGGAAGCGGAGAGAAGAGTCTGAGGCACTTTCATTTACACTTGCCACATCATCATCATCATCAAGGGAAGAAACAAGTGATAAGAGACGTCCCAAAGGGGTGTTTGGCGATTAAGGTGGGCCAGGGAGAGGAGCAGCAGCGATTTGTGGTGCCTGTGGTATATTTTAATCATCCATTGTTCATGCAACTGTTGAAGGAGGCTGAAGAGGAGTATGGGTTTGATCAGAAGGGGGCGATCACAATCCCTTGTCATGTGGAGGAGTTTAGATACGTTCAAGGCAAAATTGATAGGGAAAATTCCCTTCGTCACCATCATCATCATGTTGGGTGTTTTAGGGTTTGATTGTGCTTGTGGTAGGTTTATTTTTCCAAACAAGGTCTAAGAGCGCGTTTGATAGTGAATATTGTTATAGAGTAGTTAGGGAACAAATATTATAGTACAAAGTAGCGTCAAAATATAAACTCATCTTGTAAAATTATGGTTTTGTAAAATATTAAACTAAGTGTTTACCAGAGCATCGAAACGCAAATGTTAATGCCCATCCGACGCTCTACCAAACGCTAGCTAAATCTCTCAATGGAGATGCGGGTTTTGTTGGTATTTATAAACTTTATTGTCTCTTGGTCTTTTGTAAATCTGGATTCTTTTTACCAGGTTTTGGTATCTTCTTTCTCAATTGGATTAAGTGTTTAGATGAGTTTGTGCCATGAAATGGGTGATGATCATGAACGAGAAGTAATGATGTAAAATATGACCTTATTATCTTTACAGGTTGGACTTCAAATTTCACTTAAAAGTTTTCTTTCTTATTTTTAAAGTTCTTCAATTGGTTCGTTGAACTAAAGAAATGAAATGCTCTAGGGAAAGGGTAGGATTTTTTTCCCTTAAAATCGGAATTAAACATTATTTTATTTTATTTAGATAATGATATTTTTATTATATCATAATAATTCAAATTATCAATTTAATATAAAAAGATATCAAAACCCTAATTTATCATTATCTTTCTAACAATAAAATTGTATTACTCAAAACTTTATTCTTTTAACGTTTCCTAAGTCTTCAAGTAAGTTAAGACATTGTAAATGAGCGTGATTTGATGGTGTAGGATTCAGGATCTTATTTTGAAGTTTTGGATTCGAATCTAAGAAATGTGTTTCTTATAAAAATCTAAAATAATCAAGGATTTTACATGTTCAACTTAAATCCGAAATGAGAGATTCGACGGTGAAATTTCTAACTATTAAAAAAAAAAAAAAAAGTAAGCTAAGGCATTGAAAGAAGAAAGAGGCAACATCATTAGTCAATAGAAAGTGAGTAGTGGGTGGCTGATTCGTTTACGTTTGGTCAATTTATCCGTTGATACCAACGTGTGTGTAGGGCATAGCACTAGCTGCCCTTCAAACAAGAACCATGCGATCGAATTGAGTTTATTTATTCCACCATTTATATGTTATGTGTACAGCCCGGAAGTTGAAAGCAGCTGGTGGGGTTTCAATGTTCTTCACTGTTTGTGATATGACAATTCAAGGAGCAATCATCTTTTTTCAGTTGATTATTTGATTCGGTTTGGGGTATTTTCGTACCTTTTTTTGTTAGTTTAATTTCTTTCGAATATATAGAAATGGAAGGTTTATTTATGGCTGTGAAACGACAATGGAGCAAATAAATATCATTGTGGAAGTATTTGATTGGGTGTTTATTGCAATCATAGTGGGGAAATTTAGTGAATACTTTTTAGATGTGTAAAACGTGGCAACGATTCATGCGAGTAGCGATAGAAAAACGAATTTACCAATCGAATTTGTATCGAATCATTAATGAATAGAATCAAAATATGATGGATTCGTATTCGATTTATTTACTAAACAAATCCTGATATCAAGATTCGTATTCAATTCATGTATTAAATGAATCGAATACGAATATTCGTTTAGTCATTACATTATTTAATGACATAAATTAACATTATACATATGAAATACGCAATTAATAAATTTACTAAAAATGACTCATCAAATATAGACAATATTATTTTTTTCATGATAATTGACAATGATTTATCGAATTTTAGTTGAAAACTAGTAATAACTAATAAAGAAAAATAATAAAATGAATTCTAAATGAATAAACGAATAAGTGAACTTAATTTCATATTCGATTTGTTTAATAAACGAATCGAATCGACCCATTTATTAAACAAATCAATTTTTTCAAATCCATATTTGCTTTAAAGCGAATCGAATCAAGTTGAACGAATAAACGAATTTTAATACAAATTGCCACCCTAATATTGAGTAATCAGTGGGTAGTTAGCCATGGTCTGTCTTGGTATCCTTGAGGCAATGCTATTTTTATATTTGATAACCTTAACTAATATGGAGAATGAATAAAATTATCCCTATGTTTGATGAAATTAAATAAAATCCCTTTAGTTTTAAAACTAAGTGAAATCCCCCCATATTTTACCATCAGAATAAAAATTTATAGCAAAACACATTTTTTTTTAAAACATTAGGAGGGTTTCACTTTGATTCACCATGAGAAGTTTTTCTATTTTCCGTATAATATTATAATGAAAAAAATGTAGGACTATAGCTATGTCATTTAGCCCGCCTATAGCTAGCACCGATACTAATGCAATTAGGAAGCACTGAGGCAAAAATATTTGATAAGTGTTTCTTGATTTGAGAGTTGGACTAAATTGCATATCAAGTTCAAGTTTTGGTCTCCATGAAGTCTGGAAAACACTTTGTTGATAGCAATTTTTGGGATTCAGGATTCCAGCAAAGCAAGAAGGGTATTAAAGGGATTTCTGTTTCAGATGTTCTGAGGGCAGAAGGTCGGGTCGGTTCATGTACTTCACCTAACCCGAGAAGGAAAGATGTTTAGGACAGCTCAGATAGTTGATTTCTTGATTCCGACCCGACCTGATTGTTCGGCAGCCGACATTACTCATATGATCATGGTCGGCGAATTGGAATCTGGCATAGGGACTTGTTTTCTCTAAAAGGTCTAAAGTGATGGGAGTAGGCGGCTAGTTAATCTTTCGACACCAGATAACGTTTGGCAGTGGTTAATAGTAGCATGGTTTAATGAGATATAGGTGTCAGAGGGCAGGTGTGTCATACCGTAGAGTGATTGTTCGCAGAGCAGATGGGGAAAGAGCCTTGACATTAATGGAAAAAGTTATATGGCTGACGTCATGAGATTGATGTAATAATATAGATTGGCCTAGTATAAAAAGGGCTTGGGAATTCGTTGTAAGGGGTTGGAAAAAATTCATTCACGCATAACTTGTAAAAAGAGAGAGCTAAAAAGCTTAAGTGTAATAGTGAGTTTGTAGATAGGTAGATAGCTCGGTCAAACCCGACCACGTTATAAAAGTTTCCTTTTCCCTTGTATATGTGGACGTAGGTTAGATCCATTCCTCCGAACCACGTTAAGTCCTTTGTTTGTAGTGTGTTTTCTTATTTCTTGTTAAGTTTGCATTTGGTCCACAAACCAAACAAATTCACAGTTGAGAGAAGATTATTTAAGGAGTGTTATTCCATAATTATCCCTGGAACGAAAATCGACCATCAACAGTTGGCGTCGTCTATGGGGAATTGGTATAAAAAGCAGCAAACATGTTGAGATGATGGCAGGAGACGGGAACCACATGTGATGGCAAGGGGAAATAAGGATGCTAGGTCAGAAGGTGATGGTGGAAATGAGAAGAATGGTGCGTATAGAATGAGATCCGTAGTTATCGTCGGAGTTGAACCAGTGAGGGGAATGTGAGAAGAAGAAGAAGGTAGGAAGGCCCCGGAGTCCTCCAATAACAGTCCATGTTCCGCGGAGAGTGATCTAAAATGAAATCCAAGGGAAGAGCAGGGAGTTCCCGGTTACAGGAGGAATCGTGCCCGGAGTGGAAGAATGAGGGACGCTGGTGACCGAGAGCATGACAATTCTGAAAGCCAGATGATGAGTTGGTTCCGAAAAGAGATGAGGAAATGAGAAGAAAACGTGAAGGGGGAGTGTGAGATGACCGAGACATGGAGACAGCTTCCCATTTCACCGAGACGATAATAGCGATAGAGTTTCCTAGAAGGCTCATCATGCCCTCTATGGATCTATATAAAGGTAACACAGATCCCAAGTCCCATGTGAAAATGTCTATCTTATTGATGGAAATCGAGGGGATGGTAGGAGAGGTCATCTACAAAGTTTTCCCCTTGACCTTGGGCGGGTCTGCCATCTTATGGTTCAGAAATTTGACACCAGAGAGTATAGGCAGTTTTACCCAGTTGAGAAAGTCCTTCGTACGACACTTTAAAGGGGCTTGCGCCTTTGAAGAGCTCTACTAGCTCTAGCTCATCACCCGCTCCTAACTCAGTAGACTCATCGGGTCGGGGATCAGCCGACTCTACCTTTGTCGTATCTTCTTCCCTCTATTTGCTCTTTGTGCCCCCCTCTTCAACACAAAGTGTTTCCTTGGAAACAGTGGAAAAACAAATCCTTGTCGTCTGCTGGCTTCCGCACACCACCCCAACCCCCTCTCGGGTTGGGAATTTCAGTTTCAGATAGTGACATGACATGGCCGCCCTGGACTTCATCATGAAAGGTCTTCATGCGATCACATGGTAACTGCTCAAATAATCCACCACTGTAAAGTCCATCATCATGGTTTGGGTATGGGGGGTCATTCCGATTGTCATCGCCAACTGTATCCGGCCTAACGGGATGATAGTTGCACCCCCAAACCCGAACAACGACATTACATCTTGGGTTAGGGTGGCGTACTCCACGCCAAGTCCATCCAAGGCTTCTTTGGAGATTATATCCACAACACTCCCTGGATCCACCAGTATTATGTCCACCTCGACTCCTCCGATAATGGCCTTAATTATCAATACATCGTCGTGAGGGTAGCTCACTGTAGGGGTTTTATCGAGAATGTGATTCCATTATACTGTGATAATACTGGAGCTGTTGCGCAAGCAAATGAACCGAGGGCGCATCAGAAGTCGAAGCATGCGGAACGCACGTACCACATCATTCGAGAGATTATGTCGGGAGGGGAAATTATCGTGTGTAAGGTACCGAGTGAAGATAATGTAGCAGACCCGCTTACGAATGCCATACCTCCGAAGTTATTTGATAAACATGTGGAGTTGTTGGGTATTAGATACAATCGATATTGGCACTAGAGCAAGTGGGAGATTTTGTTTGTGTTGGTGCTCAAAGCGCCAATTCCCCGTTGTATTTCCTTGTAAATACTCTTGTAAACGATTTATTATGAAAAAATAAGCAGTTTCTATAAATATATATATCTCTTGATATGGTAAAGAAGTAATTGACCTTAAAATGATTAGTCTGTTTGACAATTATGACCCATAGCATCACTATTTGTAAAAGACATTATGGTTTTTGTACAAATTAACTATGTGACAAAGGAAATTGATATTTTATCATTTTGTAATTGGATTACTTAAATATATATAAATGATAAAAGTCCTTATAAATAGTTCTGGATTAATAAGATATGAGACAGTATTAATCCACGAACGATTTAATCATTAAATATCCATAGTCGTAGTATTATCGAGACTGGACATCGATAATGCGGAATAGACTAGTATTACACTTGTGCGCGTTATGGAAGCTTAACGGCATATAGTTATCATATATTTAAGTATTTGATACTTATACAAGTGTGATAGAAGGTTATGTTAGACGTTGGACCGGGAACAGCTTCGCTCTGGATAGACCCCTCAGAATCTCATTGGTAGTATGACTATGTGTCTATGAGAATTCGAATCAGGGTATGTTTATGTGTTCTTACCTGAGACTTGCATCGCTAATACTTGCGACAATCAGTACGCTTTGGTTTTGGTCATACGGGGCTTTAACAGGGTTCTATGTACGCCTCTTCTGGGTTTACTGAGAATCGTAGTGTATTGGGTGTGATGTCAAGATGGAAGTATCACTTCAGTCATATGGAGAAGATGATCACGCAGGGATACAGTACTAGTACTCTCATATGCTACAGCTATCGGGATAGTATGACTATGTCATGATTATCCGATTAAAGAGACTAGTTGCTAGTGATCTGATATATGCTTCGTACGGGGCAGACACAATTCCAGCCCTAGGCCTAGCATGTGACATCTGATATGAATCGTAATACGCAATATATAGTATACTATGCCTGATATAGATTATATATTCTTTGTTGAATATTTCTGGAGAATTGGGTAGGTACGGTGCTTTGCTAGAAGCCAACCATGTCTTGTAAATTGGTGAGAACGTGGTACGCGGTACGCACGTTTCGGATAGTCCGACAATCGGATTTACTGCCAACATATCCAAGGATCTCTTGGGTCGCTTCCTAAAGATTCACCGATGATATTTGACTCGAACAGAATTAATCTAGGATTAATTATGAGAGAGAGAAAATTAATATGGGATTAATTACGGCAAGAATTTATCTGGGATCAAATTCGAATAGAAGAGAGAAAGCTATTAATTTGGAATTAATCGATTAAATAATATATTTGATATATTAATTGAAATCGGATTTCAATGCGAAATTAAAATTGAATTTTAATTCGGACGAACGAATTAATTTGGAATTAATTCGCAAGCGACTTTCGTAATAATTTTGATAGGCATTATTATTTAATTTAATTGGATTTAATTACGTCGCGACGGAAAATTCGTTTAATCGGACTAAACGAACCCGAGCCCGAAGTGTGTTGAGCAAGACCACTTGAATTTTGAATTTAAGTGGTGGGGCCCACCAACTTACATCAAATGTCTACATGAGTGATGGAACTGGTTATGAGCATTTAATGTCTTTTTCCCTCCAACACACTTTGCCTTTGTTTAGCTTTTTTGGAAAAGCATATACGCCTTTTTGGAAAAGTCAACTTGTGTAATTGTTTTTAGAAAACAAAATACAAAACACGAAATTCTCTATTTCCTCTTCCTATTGCCATGAGCATGCTCTTCCATTCTCCATTGATTTTGCTTCAAAATCTTCAAAGCTAGCACTTAAAGAGTCTTGTGAAGGTGATAGGGAAACTCACCCTTGGGTTGCAAAGATTCAACAAAGCTTGGAGCTTCATCAACATACAAAGATTTTTGAAATCTAACATCCGTTCAATGTAAGGTTTTTTCCGCAAACTTTCTTGATCATTCACACACAATATCATGTCTTAGAGACCTTGGGCATGTCTAGGACACTAACAATGGTATCATGAGCCTTTTCTAAGCATGATTTGAGTTTAGGGTTTATATACTTTATTTGGGGATTTTGTGCTTGGAGTATGATTTTTTCAAGATTAGTTGTTTAGGTTGTGTTTTGATGATGATGAATTGGATTTGTGCATCATAGGATTTGAGAAAATTGATTAGATTATTTTTCCCTAAAATCCTTCACATGGCCGAAAATAAGCCCTTGTAATCTCATGGTGATTTTTTGTTAATTAGACCATTGGATGAGTTTATGGCATAATATAAAACTTGTATGTTGATTTAGTTGGATTGAAATCAAATTGAGTGTTATTTTATGCCCATTGTCGTGAGATTGAGCATGTTTAATGGATTGATTTTGCTTCAATTGTGTTGAACCAGAATTAGATAAATTAAAGAATGATTAATTAGTTTAAATTTATGTTTTTTAAATATTAGTTTAATTAATTAATTATGGTAATTATACTTTAATTAAAATAATATGATATTTGGAATATTATGTTAATAAATATTAGTCTTTAAATTGGATTGGGCTAATTTGTTGTATTTGGGTTTAATAGGCTTGGTTGGGCCAAGCATGGTTTTGGACAATTGGATTGGATCCAAATTGGGCCTAAAACCATTTCCATAAAGTCCAAATATAACTTTTGGGCCTTTAATAATTTAATTGGGCATAATAGGCCTAAATTGATTTTTGGCAAAAGGGTGATTCCTTATTGGGCCCTGGCATCTTGGATTGGATCCATATTGGCCAAAGCCTATGCCTTAAGAATTAATTGAAAGCCATTGGACTTTAATTAAAATAGTATTGGATACTAATTGGGCCTTTGAGACCCATTTAGATTAGATTTAGAATTTAAGTCTAAAAGGCACTAAAATAAGTGTAATTATTTAATTTGGAATTAAATATGAATTAGTATTGGATACGAATTAAATTGGATTTAAAATTGTAGTTCGATATAATTCAAGAATATGTACTTTGAGTATTTATTCTTAAACGAGTTGGACTCGCGCAAATCAAATCGTTGTTTGAACATGGATGGTCATTAATTCAAAGATTAATTAATTGGATTAGATTGATTGAATAACATGCTTTGTGTGAATACTTGGATGTATTTGTATGAATAATGTATATTGTATGGATATTAGAAGGGTGAAGGCAATTTTGGAAATTATTGTAATAAATTTAGATTTTATTAAATTGGACCTGCGTGTCTAGCTTATTATCTATTTACTCTTTATATTTCTCTTATCACCAATTCCCCTCAATGTAAATGAGGGTTCTTTAATGTATTATGTAATTGGGTAGAAGTATGAATAGTGCTAGCGGGAGAGAGGAAAGTGAGAGATTTATTCTAGGAACAAGTTTGTTATATATCCATCCGCATATCATTATTAATTTATACGCTCCTTATTATGCTTTTAGAATGCATGTTTAAGGGTGTATGATGAGACCTAATCAAAGATAATAAATTGGATGCCAATTTACGCGAAAAACCCTCACTTTAACATTAAGCGTTTACCTTCCATTGAGTGGTTCTCTCTCAAGATCCAAGATTGGCTTTGATTTGTTGGCCAAAGTCAAGATCATTGTCCATCGCGGATGTGTTTGAACCACGAAGGCTTTGTTATATATTGAATGTCTTGGGCAGTTGTGACTTGTTGGCCAAAGTCAAGGTCACTTATGTACATCGACGTGGATTACGAAACTTTCCCACTGTCAATGGGTGGAATCATTAAGCTTGTTGAGCCAAAGCCAAGGCTTAGTTGATTCAGAGGAAAATGTTAGGATATATATATTGGATATATATTTGGACTTGAAGGTCCACCTACCGGATCTAGGAATTGGATGAGATCCAATTGATCTTAGAGATCTACCTAGTTAAGTTTCATACAGCTTGTTGGCCAAAGTCAAGGTTGTGTGTTATTTAACGGGATCCTGGCCCACTAGGAAACTGGGTTTCCCGAGTACTCAACAGAGGGTTAAAAGCTCGTCGAAAAATAGTGGGAAACCAGTATTATATTTGCAATTTCATTTAATACTTGCTAAATGCGCGCTTTATTTTTCGTCGTTATATATTAATATTAGTTGGACTAATATATTATTGTTTTCTTTGAACAGTTTGACTGTACCATAACTTCATTTGTAGTTGATTATATAGTTGGACTATAGTAATCATTACATTGTATTGTACCCGATATTGTTGATTGAATAGTTAGACTATTGCAATCAAGATGACTGGAAAGATTAGCGTTAGAGACATCGTCATGGGCGATAATGTCTTTAACGGCGCCAATTTTCCAGATTGGGAGATGAATCTCGGGATTGTCTTGGGAGCCGAGAAGTTACTCTATATCATAGACAGACCTCTCGGGCCTGAGCCTGGACATGAGCAGGTTGTTGATCATGAGCTTTGGAAGACTCACAGTGATGACAACTCAACTGCTCAGTCTGTCATGCTTGCCGCAATGACCCCTCAATTTCGTCGTCAAAATAAGGGATTGGATCTCTACACCATGATGTTGAAATTGAAGGACCTTCATAGATCTAACCTTAGATCTTAAAAGTATGAATTACAGAAGAAGCTATTTTGCTCTCGCATGTCAGAGGATACACCTGTCGAGCACTATGTGTCGCAGATGATTGCTGACATCGAACAGCTAGGTTAGCTGGGCATTACCTTCAAGGCTGAGACTTCCATAGATTTGATCTTACAGTCTATGCCCGACTGCTGGGGTGGGTTCATCATGAACTACAATATGATGAACCAAGAGAAGACTCTTGGAGAGTTGATGGCGATGCTGAAAGAGGCAGAGCCAGAGCTTCTGAATGGCAAGAAACGCGAGACGCATTTCACTTCGACATCTCAGAAGGCCAAGGCTTGGCCGAAGGCTTCTGGAGGTGTGAAGAAGAAGAAAAGAAAGGGCAAGGCCAAATCATCAAAGTCTTCTGGGAAGGAAAATGACAAATCCCAAGATGTCTACCTACAGTGTGGCAAATGGGGTCATTGGAAGCGTGACTGTCGTGAGTACAAGGCGCACATGAAGGAAGTGAAGGCGGGCAAGGCTCCGGCTTCAGGTATGTTTTTTATTGAAATAAACATGTCTATTTCTAGTTTTAAAAATTGGATTTTTGATTCTGGATGTGGTACTCATATATGTACTGACGTGCAGGATCTGAAGATTAGCAGGAGACTAGCTTCAGGCGAGATTGACCTACAAGTTGGAAACGGGACCAAAGTTACTGTTTTGGCTGTAGGGACTTATATTTTGGAACTTCCCTCGGGACATGTACTTTCTTTATCAGACTGTTATTATGTACCTAGTTTGACTAGAAATTATCTCTGTATCTTGTTTGACCCAATACGGGTACACTTTTGTATTCCGAAACACTGGGTGTTTTGTTTATAAAGCTGATTTTGAGATATGTACAGTTGATGCTAATAATGGTCTTTATATTTTGAATATAAATGAATCTCAAACATATAACATGACAAACAAAAGGCTCAAATTGAGTAAAACAGATGAAACTTATATGTGGCATTGTCATCTGGGACACATTAACAAGACTCGTATATCCACTCTTTCGAAGAATGAATACTTGGACGGATTTGATCCTAATTCATATGATGTCTGCGAATCTTGTTTATTAGGCAAGATGCCTAAAATACCTTTTAGCGGTAAAGATGTATGTACCACCGAATTGTTAGCCCCTCGTTCATAGTGACGTATGTGGGCCCATGTCTAGCAAGGCAAGAGGTGGATATGAATACTTCGTAACCTTTACGCATGATGCATCACGTTACGATTATGTGTATCTTATGAGACACAAGTCGGAAACTTTTGAGAAATTCAAAGAGTTTCGACACGAAGTAGAAAAAACAGACTGGCAAAAGTATTAAAACATTACGGTCGGACCGTGGTGGAGAATACTTGAGCAATGAGTTTCTCGATTACTTGAAAGAATATGGTATTCTTTCACAGTGGTCTCCTCCCGGAACAACTCAATTAAACGGTGTGTCCGAACGGAGAAACCGAACTTTGTTAGACATGGTAAGGTCTATGATGAGTCGCACTGAGCTACCAATTTCCTTCTGGGGATACGCATTGAACAGTGCAATACTTATTTTGAATAAGGTTCCGTCAAAGTCTGTTGGACAGACTCCATATGAAATATGGACAGGAAAGAAACTGTGTTTCTCATTCCTGAAGATTTGGGAATGCTGGGCATACGTTAAACGTTTGGATGGTGCCAAACTAGAACCCAAATCGGATAAGTACCTATTTGTAATTGGTTATCCTAGGAAAACCAAGAGATGTTATTTCCACAACCCATAAGAGAACAAAATATTTTTTGCTCTCCATGCGGTTTTCCTTAGAGGAATTCCTAAATGCAGTGGTAAGTGAGAGGAAAGTAAAACTCGATAAAAATCGGAGTGATACTGTTCCCGGCACCGATCCCCTCACGGAACATAATCAGTTCATCAGGGATGAGACTATTCTACAATTTTCTAATACACAAGAACTGCGTAGGTCGGAGAGAGTCAGAAAATAACCTTAGAGGTATGGGTTTCTGATCTCACCTCATGTAAACATTAATCTTATTGAGGATAATGAACCGGCTACGTATGAGGAAGCGAAACAAGGTATCGACTCTGCTTTATGGCAAGAGGCCATGAAGTCCGAAATGGATTCCATGTATACCAACCAAGTTTGGACACTAGTTAATGCACCGGAAGGCGTTAAGCCGATTGGTTGTAAATGGGTCTTCAAAAGGAAGACCAACATGGATGGCAACATACAAACATACAAAGCTAGGCTTGTAGCGTAAGGGTATTGTCAACGACATGGTGTCGATTACGACGAAACTTTTTCACTTGTTGCCAAGATTAAATCCATTCGGATAATGGTTGTTATTGCTGCATATTTCGATTATGAAATATTACAGATGGACGTCAAAACCGCTTTCCTTAATGGAAACCTTTTGGAGGATGTTTATATGTAACAGCCTGACGGTTTTGTCGTGCCAAAACATGCAAACAAGGTTTGCAAGTTAAATCGATCCATTTATGGATTGAAGCAAGCATCACGTTCTTGGAACCAATGTTTCGTTGAGATCATAAAATAATATGATTTCATTCAAAACGAAGATGATTCTTGTGTGTATAAGAAGGTTAGTGGGAGCGCACTGACATTCATTGTCCTTTATGTTGATGATGTATTGCTTATTGGCAATGACATTCCCATGCTACAATCGGTGAAAGCTTGGCTTTCATTAAAATTCTCCACGAAAGATCTTGGAGAATCAGCCTTTATTCTGGGAATAAGGATCTATCAGGATAGATCTAGAAAGCTGCTTGGACTCTCCCAGAGCTCGTACATTGACAAAGTGTTGAAGAGATTCAACATGGATCATTCTAAGAGGGGACTGCTTCCAGTGTCATATGGCGTCTCTCTATCTAAGGACATGTGTCCTAAAACTCAAGATGAGAGAGATAACATGAGTCGGATCTCGTTCATTTCCGCAGTCGGATCGATCATGTATGCCATGAAATATGCTTTGAGCATGTGCAGTCGCTATCAGGCCGATCCAGGTGATGGTTACTGGATTGCTGTTAAGAACATCCTTAAGTATCTTAGACGAACTAAGGATATTTTCTTAGTCTATGGAGATGGAGAACTTGAGGTGATTGGGTTCACCGATGCAAGTTTCCAAACCGATAAAGACGACTCTAAGTCGCAATCTGGGTATATATTTTGTTTGAACAACGGAACAGTGAGCTGGAAATCTTCCAAGCAAGAGACTGTTGTTGATTCAACAACAGAAGCGGAATATATCGCTACAGCTGATGCAGCAAAAGAAGCAGTTTGGATCCGTAAATTCCAAATTTGATTAGGAGTAGTTCCGTTAGCAGCTGAGGCCGTTCCTTTGTATTGTGACAATAACGAGGCTATAACACAGGATAAGGAACTACAGTCTCATCAATGGTCCAAGCATGTACTTTGACGTTTCCATCTGATTCGTGAGATCATACATCATGGCGATGTCAAGATCTAAAAGATCGCTTCAGATGACAACATTGAAGATCCGCTGACGAAAGCTATCTCTCAGAAAAAGTTTGAGCGACGTTTACATAGTTCAGGTGTTAGATACTTGAGTGATTGGCTATAAGCCAAGTGGGAGATTGTTGGACAATTATGACCCATAGCATCACTATTTGTAAAAGACATTGTGATTTTTGTATAAATTAACTATGTGACAAAGGAAATTGCTATTTTATCATTTTGTAATTGGATTACTTGAATATATATAAATGATAAAAGTCCTTATGATTAGTTCCGGATTAATAAGTTATGAGACAGTATTAATCCACGAACGGTTTAATCATTAAATATCCCTAGTCGTAGTATTATCGAGACTGGACATCGATAATGCGGAATAGACTAGTATTACACTTGTGCGCGTTATGGAAGCTTAACGGCATAGTTCTCATATATTTAAGTATTGAATACTTATGCAAGTGTGATAGGAGGTTCTGTTAGCCGTTGGACCAGAAACAGCTTCGCTTGGATAGACCCCTCGGAATCCCATTGGTAGTATGACTATGTGTTTATGGGAATCCGAATCAGGGTAGGTGTATGTGGTCTTAACCTGAGACTTGCATCGCTAATACTTGCGACAATCAGTACGCTTTGGTTTTGGTCGTCTGGGGCTTTAACAGGTTCTGTGTATGCCTCTTCTGGGTTTACTGTGTGATGTCAAGATGGAAGTATCACTTCAGTCATATGGAGAAGATGATCACGCATGGATACAGAACTAGTACTCTCATATGCTGCAGCTATCGGGATAGTATGACTAGGTCATGATTATCTGATTAAAGAGACTAGTTGCTAGTGATCTGATATATGCTTCGTACGGGGCAGACACAATTCCAGCCATAGGCCTAGCATGTGACATCCGATACTAGATCGTAATACGCAATATATAGTATATTATGCCTGATATAGATTATATATTCTTCGTTGAATATTTCTGGAGAATTGGGTAGGCACGGTGTTTTGCTAGAAGCCAACCATGTCTTGTAAATCGGTGAGAACGTGGTAAGCGGTACGCACGTGTCGGATAGTCCGACAATCGGATTTACTGCCAACATATCCAGGGATCTCTTGGGTCGCTTCCCAAAGATTCACCGAAGACATTTGACTCAAACAGAATTAATCTAGGATTAATTATGAGAGAGAAAAAATTACTCTGGGATTAATTATGGCAAGAATTATCTGGGATAAAATTCGAATAGAAGAGAGAAAACGATTATTTTGGAATTAATCGATTAAATAATATATTGGATATATTAATTGAAATCGGATTTCACTGCAGAATTAAAATTGGATTTAATTCGGGTCAACAAATTAATTTGGAATTAATTCACAAGCGACGTTCGTAATAATTTTGCTAGGCATTATTATTTAATTGAATTGGATTTAATTCCGTCGCGACGAAAAATTCGTTTAATCGGATTAAACAAACTCGAGCCCAAAGTGTGTTTAGCAAGCCCACTTGAATTTTGAATTTAAGTGGTGGGGCTCACCAACTTACATCAAATGTCTACATTAGTGATGGAAGTGGTTGGGAGCTTTTAATGCTTTTTTCCCTCCAACACATTTTGCCTTTGTTTAGCTTTTTTGGAAAAACATATACACCTTTTTGGAAAAGTCAACTTGTGTAATTGTTTTTAGAAAATAAAATACAAAACACAAAATTCTCTATTTCCTCTTCCTATTGCCGTGAGCATGCTCTTACCTTCTCCATTGATTTTACTTCTAAATCTTTAAAGCTAGCACTTAAAGAGTCTTGTGAATGTGATAGGGAAACTCACCCTTGGGTTGGAAAGATTCAACAAAGCTTGGAGCTTTGTCAACATACAAAGATTTTTGAAATCTAACATCCGTTCAATGTAAGGTTTTTTCCGCAAACTTTCTTGATCATTCACACACAATATCATATCTTAAAGACCTTGGGCATGTCTAGGACACTAACATAGTCATGATGCAGTTGCAAAAGCGTCGCAACTGATATTGAGTTGTATCATGACATTATAATTCTTAGACAGTTCCTGGTCAAGGTTTATACTACTTGGTCAGTAAAGTAATAACGTTGAGACCGGTACATGTTGTTTACTGGAATATTAGATTCCAATGGTTTCTCAATGAATCATAAGTCTTGGAGACTCGTATAGATGTGTAGGTGTTTATAACGAATAAACATTGAACGACTCACCGAAGATTCTTAATGGATGGTACACTAATGTTAATAAGAATCTTCTCGGGTTGAGTAGCATTTGTGATTCTTCGACTTGAGATACCACTTTGGGCACATGAGACATCTTCCACACTTAGATGGCAGTCACGTCACCGATCTATTTAGATCAGACCTCCGCTTGTTCATTGGGTGTTGACAGATCCTCAGGGTGTCATGTGTGTGTCGAGATAGGATCCGTCAGTTTTGTGTATAGAGCATATGTAGTCTATATATGATTAGCAATCAGATAAAAGCTATGGGCTCATGGTACACTTTAGAAGTAAGTTCGAAGTGTTCTTTTAGAGATTGCTAATAGAGACGTCGACGTGATTGTCCCTATAGAGATTTGATATTTTCATCTATATCTCTGGGATATATCCAGATACATGTGACGGAGGAATTAAACATATGTCATGACCTCGACCTGTATGATTCAACGAGTTTATTTGTGGTCGTCTTAATTTACGGGTGGGTAAATTATGGACATGAAATTGGATTTTGTGACGGATATGTGTGAATCTAGAGTCTCACTAGTGAAATATACTCGTAGAGCACTAGGGCAACTTTTATGAATAATACTGATTATTTATAAGTCGTTTAAATGTTAAACGAAAAATACATGCAAAAGGACTTAATGATCATTTCCTAATTAATGTGTATTTGTATTTAATGATAGATTTTATTAAATACACATTAATTAAATGTCAAATTGTGATATTTGACATATATCATAAATATATATGTATTTGGATATTTAAAGTAAATATAATACATATGTTTAAAATATTTGTATTTAAATAATGATTTAATTGTTAAATAATTAAAATAATTAAAAATATAAATATCTTAAGTTATGATATTTTAGGAGATGACTTTAGTTGATTTATTTGACTTGTTGAATATCATTAAATGTTATAATGATCGTATACACAAGTTGATTAAATGAATTAATGGAAAAAAAATATCTAGATATTTATTTTATGCACTCAAATTTTGGCCAAGGGCTAAATGGGGGAATATAAATTGTTTTGTTTCTTTTTCATTCATTGAGGTTAAGCCACCAAATATTACAAAGTGAGTTTTGAGAGAAAAGGTTTGGAGATCAAAAGAAAAGCTAGAAAAACTTGGGTTTTTGTAAGTTTTTCTTAAACGTTTTCAATTAGAAAATTGTTTCTATGATACTAGGCTTCAACATGTATTGCTTAGTTTCTTCTCTACTCTTTAAGTTTGTAATTAGTTGGTTGGAAACTTGTTTGAAAGATTCTTGCATGTTTGTTTAACAAATCATGAAATTAGCTCATTAGCTCTCTTTTGATTATTTGATAATCATGTTGCCATTCTAGAGTTTCTAAGCCACTCATTGATGACCTAGAATTGTTCTTGAGTTGTTACATGGTGGTGAGACTTGTTTGGTGTGGTAAAGATTGAATTAAAGTGTTGGATTTAATTGATTTCGTGTATTTTGTCAATTTGAAGAAATTATAAAATTAGGATTCATAACCCTTCCCGAATTTGGGGATTTTCATATATGTGATGTAATATGATGTGTATATGATGCATATTAAGTTTTGGGTTGATTGGATTTGATCTTGACATGTTTTGAACAAAAATGGACAAAATTACAAAAACTGAAAATTAAAGGGTTGTTCGGTAATTTGAATAAATTTGGGGATTTTGTTGCAATTTGATTTTGATGTGTTGGACATGTTGGAAATAATTTTAGAATTGATTTAGAATCATCCAAAATTAAATTTGACAATTTGAGGACTAAAATGAACAAAATGTAAAGTTTATGGGTCAAACAGTAATTTTCAAAAAATATGGTTTCTTGGTTAAAATTTCAGTTTTTAAGTATTGGGTAATTAAATAAATAAGTTTATTTAATTGATCTAAGAAAAATTATTGAAATCGGAAAATTTTGATTTTCCACGTTCTGCTGCGTTACCGGATATTCCCCATAAAACCCCTACAAAATGGTATCAGAACAAGTCTGATTCTAGACACCCGATATGATTATGCCATTAAATTCAATGTTTAATTTAATCTTTGCTTTTTGCATGCATGTGTTTATTTAATTTGATTAAATAAAGTAAAAGCATCTTTTGCGGAAAATACCTAATTAATAAGGTTTTTATGTTAATTATTTATTTGATGCATGTTACATGGTCCGTCTTGTCAATACGGTTTATGGATATGTTTTCTATGACTACATCCGAGAATGTGCCAAAGCTGTGAGGGTGTAGCCGATAGAAATTTATTTATGCCGGATGTATATCAAATACTAGATAAATTTTATCGAAAACGGAATTCTGAACGTGCCAAAGCTGTCAGGGTTACGCAAGTAGCTTGAGTTTATCATTGACGAGTTTAACCTTGGTATGCCTCCTTGTGAACGTGCCAAAGCTGTCACAACGAGAAACGACCAGGACCGGAAACCCATTAGTCACTATTGAGTGATTGACAATGAGTTGTCTACCTGATGAATATATGTAGGCGAGAACGTGCCAAAGCTGTGAGATGAAATATAGTCATGGGATCCACCTTTCAATATTTGTATTTAATTTAATTATTATATCTTTGTATTCTGTTTGGGGATTACATTATTGCATGATTTAGTGAGAGGTGCATTTTTAGATTAAAAATCCATGATCTAGTTAATGCTTTCGATATTATTTGAAACTGTATAATTTTCCTAACCGTTTTTCATAATCTATATGATATATTTGCGATGGCGGCACAATCGACTAATCTGTTTGCGAGTATGTTAGATACGAACAAACTTAAAGGCGCTGAGAATTTTACCGATTGGGATTTGGATTTAAGGATTTTCTTTAAATCCGAAAAGTTAGGATATGTACTTGAGGGTCCGCTACCCCTTGTTGTGTCTGAGGACGCAACACCGGAGGAACTACAAGTTTTCCAAGCTTGGAAATATGATGATTTAAAAGTTAAATCATACATCTTAAGTTCATTGGCATCGGAACTCAAGAGGCAATACTATGGCTTGTCAGATGTGTATGGTATGATGATGCGATTAAGAGAATCTTATATGAACCAAGAACAAATTGTTGTTCATAAAGTTGCGATGGAACTGTTCCATGCGCGACTGTACGAGGGGCAAGCTGTGAGGCAACATAATCTCCCTCTGAATGACATTCTCGGTATGAGTGTCATTCTTGGTTCGCTCTCAGCTTCTTATCGCCAATTCGTGATGTATTTCAACATGAATGGGATTATATGTTCAAGTTAGGGATATGCCTTATACCCAACTTGTGGATGGGCTATATGTAAATGTATTTGTAATATTTTCATTAATTAATAAAATGGCAATCTTTATTATACGTGTCTTACATAACTTATATGAATCATTAACACTGTTATAAAGCCCTTGGAGTAATAAGACGATGGCTTCCACGCCATATGAGAATCATTACTCTTAAATGTTCCTAGTCATAGTTTTGTGAATAATCTGGGCGTTCACAAAGCGGATAGACTAGCATGATGATATGATCCGCCCTTAAGTAGGGTAGCCGATCTCATAGGCTACTAGCGGAGATCCATCCGTTTGGTGTATCACATGGATGCATGAGTTGCTCATGTCCATCGAACTGACCGCCGAAAGTTTTCATATGGAGTGTTTATCCCATGTGTCAGTGAGAACTTTCATGTATCGATTATATGACTAGTCCTTAGACTTGAGGTCTTTACAATCGTATGTGTGGATCAAATAACTTTGAAATTCTCCTTCCCCGGTTCAAAAGATCCGGTCATAAGGGTATGATTGGGTCATTTGTTGAAACACATGAAGTTTGTAAAGATACAACAGAGAATCCCCACTCTCTCGGATAATATTAAGAGTAGCATTTCAGTTTGCGGGTTGATATGTGTGATCAGTGCTTGAGACTGTGGCCACAACGGAAGAATCATGTGAGATTCTTGGGTTAGCACGATTAATGAGACTATCAACATCATACATTTGACCATATAAGTAGACACTTTCTGTACCCTAGGTCAATATGTGGGGATACAGTGAGGCGAGGGACCGTATCATATGTAAATCGCATACAAAATGGGTATATATATCTTTCCTTCTCATTCGGGGGTCTTGGCATGTTGCTAGATGTCAACCTTGGTCATTGAAATCGAACGACCATCTGATCGGAGGATAATTTATGTTCGATTAAATTATCACGATTCATTTCATGTCCAACTTGAGGGGAACCCAAAAAGGTCACACACAACAAAGTCGAAATCAATGGTTAACAGTGCACAGTACAAATATAACAGCATATATGATTGTTGTATGAATTGTTCATAAATGGTTCAATGTGTTTAATTATTGAACAGATCATTTATGAGGTTCCATAGTGGCTTAGGGATTGGTGAAAGACGATAGGGGGCGCTTTGGGAAATGGAAATTTTTTTAAAAAATTACTATTCACGTGAATAGTAATATGAATAGTAATAAAAAAATTTATTTGTTTTGAATTCCAATTTGGCTCAAACTCTTATTAGAGTTTTATAATCTCATTAAACCACTAAATTAATATCCAATGGCTAAGATTAAATTAGCTTTTATCACACATCGGATTCTTAATTAATTTTGTTGTCTTTGGAGCACTATATAAACCCAAAGAATTCTTCACAAATTGTTTACACCAAACCTTTCATATCTTGGGTTTATATAAGTGAGCAACTCTAAAGTTTAAGAGTAAGCCACTGATTTTGAGGATCCTTAAGTCTAATTGACTAGATGAACCTCGAGTTAAAAGTTTTGAGGTATTTGCCTAGGCTAGCACCAAGGGCAAAATACTTGTGAACTCAATGCGTAGTCTTGCCGTTGAGTTTTGGCTTTGGTGTGTGCATCTTTGGAGGCCACACACTTGGGTGGCTCTTTGGAACGTGGAAGAGCTTGCTGAGTTCGAGAAAAGCTTGTAGATTGGAGGGAGGACTGGAGGAGTCTATGGTTCAAGTAAGTCTTTTTCTTTCTTTATTTTATTTAGAGTTCTTATGATAGTTAGTATGTTTAGGTTTACGTTCTTTGCATGTTTTATGAGTTTTATGCTTAGAATATATAGTAACATGTCTAGGCTTGTAGAATAATTAAAACAAATGGGTCTTGGGCAAAGGGAAAGAGGCATAATAATTTTAATTTTCCGCTGCGCACTCGCGGCCGCTTCCCAACAGTGGTATCAGCGCGCCATTTTTGTTTTGATTAGTTCTCTCTCATTTGAACTCGAAATTGGGTGTTTAAAAGCGCGTTGGAAAGCTAACACCCTGAACGTAATTTTAGGCACAAGTTTTGCTTGATTTGGTTAAGAGTTGAATTGTGAAATTGCATTTCAAGTTCACGCGTCTGCAGAAAAACGTGAATAGTAAATTTATTTGAATAAAATAAAATGCAATATCATAATTAAATATCAATCAAAGTTATTTAATGCCTAAAATAATTCCAACATATTAAAACTCATATGCTTGATGATTCTATGTATGATTAGAATTAGCATGATTATTTTAGGGTGCAAGCATCTAGAGACTTTCTAAGAAATAAAGAGTGTATTGCTTATCCCTTAGATAAGTAATTATTTTGTGATGAACTTAGAGATTTATTAGCTTTAAGGCTAATAAATATAAATCACTTGTTTATAATAAAAGACATTATAAAAGATACAAGTGGTTGGGACCAAGGGGTTAATAAAACTTTCCAAACTAAAGTTAATTTAACCAAAGGTATTACTAGAGTTAGATAATGATTTGGTGTCTTCCTTCACTCACTACCTTTTTATAGCCAAAAGGAAAAGTTGTGAAGACATCTAGATAATCATTTACTCAAAGCTTACCTTAAAGCATATTTAAAGTGTTTGACTAATTTGGAGGATCTATTGTATATTCCTGTCACCAAGGCAATAAGAGCCTAAGAGGTAATGGTATTTAAGAGAGTTCGCTCCACCCTCCCTCTGGGGAATTTTCAATGGAGGAATCCATTTGACAGTTATTCACTTAAACTTGCTAATATCCTCAATAATAATTTAAGTCTAAAATTTACCTCACATTGTAAAGTACAGAACCAAATAGCTTAAACCGTATTGGCAGGACTAGGCTTTACCAAAGTGACCAATACCAATTTGTCCCTAAATCGTACTATTGACAATGGTTTGACTTTTCTGAGTCATAAGACGCAGCGACCCTTAGGCGTGGTCTTATAACTTAGTGGCAAAGATTGGATGTCCACAAGGACTAGCATAAGATATGGCATGTTTGATTGCCCAACCCAATGATCAAGGAATTGTTATTTATATCATAAATTGGTTGGGAACCTACCTAATTATCATATTTTATAACGATCGGCCCTAGTCGGAGTTATGAAATGATGATAATGGGATCCTTGCCCACAAGAAATCCATCATATTGGGGTTGATGCGATTTGCTTAAAATTTTAAAACAATTGAGTGGGAGCAACTTCATAATATTAAAAGCCCATGTTATTATGAAACATTAATGAAAACATATTCCTAATTTTAACATTTTCTCTTAACATGTGGGTTAAAATATTTCACAAACATTCAAATGGCAAACAGAGTATCACCTCGTTCTATCCTTGATGAGCATAAGCTCAAAGGGGACAACTACAATGACTGGTTTAGAAACCTTAAAATTATCTTACGACAAGAAAAGATGTTCTATGTTCTTGAACGACTATTTCCTCATGAACCCGCAGAAGATGCTGACCAAGATACATTCGATGCTTGGAAGAAACACGTCGATGATGATGAGCAAGCAGTTTGCATAATGTTGGCTCTATGTCGGACGAACTTCAGAATGCTCACGAAGATATGGATGCCCAAACCATCATCTTTCACTTGAAGGAGTTGTATGCAACTTCCGTTCATACCGTGAGATTCCAAGTGTCATGTGTTTTATTCCAAACAAGGTATAAGGAAGGATCTGTTAGTGGACATATGCTTAAGATGATTGGCCACATTGAAAAATTAGCCAACCTCGGGTTCATCATGGATCACGAGATAGGTCACGATCTGATTCTTCAGTCCTTACCAAAAGAATTCTCTAACTTTATTATGCAGTTTCATCTATCTGATAAAAAAGCTACTTTAGCATAATTGCACAATCTGATAAAGCAAGCAGAGAAGGACTTGAAACCAGAGCTTAAAACCTCTGTCATGCTTATGGGTACGGACCTGAAGCCACGAGGCCCAAAGAAAAATAAGGGCAAGGCCAAGGCTCCAGATCACCTAAAGCTCAATGGTAAGGTGGAGAAGAAAACGGGAAATGGGAAATGTTTCTTTTGTGGAAATAATGGTCATTGGAAGAAAGACTGCAGATCCTTGAAAGCCAAGGAAGCTAGGGAAGCCCAAGAGGCCAAGAAGCCCAATGCTTCAGGCATGTTGTATATGATTGAACTATATTCTCAAAACTTTGAACCTTCTACTTGGGTGCTTGACACCGGTTGTGGGACTCACTTGTGTAACAATGTGCAGGGCCTAAGAAACAGTAGGAGACTCCGTCATAGGGAGGTTGACTTACGCATGGGTAATGGAGCAAAACTAGTTGCATTGTGCGTGGGGACTTATTCATTAGTTTTGCCGGATGGTTTAGTTTTAGACTTAGAAGATTATGTTTATGTACCTTCTCTAGTAAAGAACATCATTTCAATTTCTCTTTATGTAATAAAGGTTTTTCATGCCTAATAAGTTGTAATGAGTGTTCTATTTATTTCAATGAAATAAAATATAGAGATGGTATTTTGAATAATGGTATCTATGTCTTACAAACTAACAAGGAATGTTCAACTTCTAATTTATACAACGTTAACTCGAATAATCTCAATGAATCACTTCTATGGCACAGTCTCTTAGGTCATATCAATGAAACAAGATTAACTAAGCTACATACGGATGGGTATTTCAAACCTTTCAAATATAAACCTTATGGAACTTGTGAGTCTTGTTTACTTGGTAAAATGACCAAATTACCCTTCAAAGGTAAAGGACAGCATGCAGCGGAGACATTAGAACTCATACACTCTGATGTGTGCGCGGACATGTCAGTCACCACTAGAGGTGGATTCTCCTACTTCATTACCTTTATCGATGATCATTCGCGATATGGGTATGTGTACCTTATGCGGTACAAATCTGAAGCCTTTGAGAAATTCAAAGACTTCAAGGCTGAAGTAGAAAACCAGCTTAATAAAAGTATTAAGTCACTAAGGTCTGACCGAGGTGGTGAATACTTAAGCAACGAATTTCAAGATTACTTGAGAGAAAATGGCATTGTTTCCCAGTGGACTCCTCCGGAAACTCCACAACATAATGGGGTCTCCGAAAGGAGAAATCGGACATTATTAGATATGGTCCGATCAATGATGCCAGGCACAGATCTACCTCTTTCATTTGGGGTCTTGCTTTATAAACTGCAACACTACTACTAAACCAAGTTCCTTCCAAGACTGTTAATCAAACACCATATTGTTTATGGTCTGGGAAACATCCTAGTCTTAGTTATCTAAGAGTTTGGGGATGTGACGCATATTCCAAGCTCACACAAACTAACAAATTGGATGATAGGGCAGTTAAATATAAGCTTATAGGATATGTCTTGAACTCAAGAGCATACGTGTTCTACGTCTCAAATGAACAAAGAACATTTGTCTCACGAAAGGCTAAATTTCTAGAGAATGAATTCCTTCTCAAGAAATATAGTGGGAGTAGACTTGACCTCGATGAGGTACGAGAAGAACAAACTAAAATAGAACTAAACCCCATGCCCGTCAAAAGGGCAGCGACGGAACAACCACAAGGTTATGAACTCAGAAGGTCTGGTAGGGAAAGACATGAGCCTGAAAGATATGGTTTCCATATTGATGAGGAATATGATCAAGTCATTGATAATGACGATCCCACCAGTTATGACAAAGTAATACGTGACATTGATTCAGTCAAGTGGCTTGAGGCCTGAAATCTGAAATAGACTCTATGTATCAGAATCAATTCTGGGACTTGGTAGATGCACCTGAAGGGATAAAACCCATAGGCTGCAAGTGGATTTACAAGCGTAAAATTGATGCAGAAGGCAACATCCAAACCTATAAGGCTAGGTTGGTGGCGAAAGGTTATAGACAAATCCAAGGAATTGACTATGACGAAACCTTCTCGTCTGTTGCAATGATAAAGTCCATTCAAATTTTAATGGCACTAGCTACACACTTTGATTATGAGATTTGGCAGATGGATGTCAAAACAGCTTTCCTTAATGGGAACCTCGTAGAGGAAGTCTATATGACACAACCTGAGGGGTTTGCATCTAAGGATGATCATAAAAAATATGCAAGCTTAAACAATCCATTTATGGACTCAAGCAAGCCTCCAGAAGTTGGAATATACGATTTGATGAGACAATCAAAGAATTTGACTTCATCAAAAATATAGACGAGCCTTGTGTTTACAGGAAAAGTAGTGGGAGTGTTGTTGTATTTCTTGTATTATATGTCGATGACATATTAATCATCGGGAATGATATTCAATGATGCAACCCACCAAGCAATGGTTATCTCAGAATTTCTCCATGAAAGATTTGGGAGAAGCAGCCTACATCCTTAGCATTAAGATCTACCGTAATAGATCTAAGAGGTTATTAGGACTTTCTTAATCTTCGTACATAGATAAAGTTTTGAAAAGTTTCAAATTGGAAGATTCCAAAAGAGGTAATTTACCTACTTGTCATGGAATCAAATTATCTAAGGAGCAATGTCCGCATACTCATTCAGATAGAGAGCGTATGAGTAGGATCCATTATGTTTCAACAATAGGATCGATCATGTACGCCATGCTATATACAAGACCTGATGTCTCTAATGCTCTTAGCATAACGAGCAGGTATCAGGCAAATCCTGGTGAGCAACATTGGGCAGCTGTCAAAACAATCCTCAAGTATCTGAGAAGAACTAAGGATGTGTTTTTGACATACGGAGATTGTTCTGAGATGAAAGTCATTGGTTACTGGATGCGAGCTTTCAGATCGATAGGGATGACAGCAGATCGCAAACAGGATATCTGTTTACTTTAAATGGCGGTGCTGTAAGTTGGAAAAGCTCAAAGCAGTCAACTACAGCGGACTCCACCATTGAAGCCGAGTATATTGCAGCATCTGAGGCAGCTAAAGAAGCAGTCTGGATAAAGAAGTTCATCACGGAGCTGGAAGTGCTTCCCGTGATAAAGAATGGCGTCACGATGTACTGTA
This sequence comes from Zanthoxylum bungeanum, assembly GCA_019454045.1. Lineage (NCBI taxonomy): Eukaryota > Viridiplantae > Streptophyta > Magnoliopsida > Sapindales > Rutaceae > Zanthoxylum > Zanthoxylum bungeanum. Next base: position 25,211 of record SKCR01036481.1, on the reverse strand, counting down.
ACAACACGGGTGCCATTGCTCAATCAAAGGAACCAAGGTCCCACCAGAAATCCAAGCATGTACTCATGCAATTTCATATCATCAGGGAGATTGTTGAGAGAAAATACCCATAGAAGATAATCTTGCAGATTCTCTGACTAAGGGGCTGACTCAACAAAAGCATGATAGGCACACCCGAGAGTATGGTGTCCAGATTCATACTAGTTGGCTATAGTGCAAGTGGGAGATTGTTAGGGATATGCCCTATACCCAACTTGTGGATGGGCCATATATACATGTATTTGTAATATTTTCATTAATTAATAAAATGGCAATCTTTATTATACATTCTTACATAACTTATATGAATCATCATCACATTGTTATAAAGCCCTGGGAGTAATAAGACGATGGCTTCCACGCCTTATGAGAATCATTACTCTTAAATGTTCCTAGTCATAGTTTTGTGAATAATCTGGGCGTTCACAAAGCGGAGAGACTAGCATGATGATATGATCTGCCCTTAAGTGGGGTAGCTGATCTCATAGGCTACTAGCGGAGATCCGTCCGCTTGGTGTATCACATGGATGCAAGAGTTGCTCGTGTCCATTGAACTGACCGCCGAAAGTTTTCATATGGAGTGTTTATCTCATGTGTCTGTGAGAACTTTCATGTATCGATTATATGACTAGTCCTTAGACTTGAGGTCTTTACAATCGTATGTGTGGATCAAATAACTTTGACATTCTCCTTCCCCGGTTCAAAAGATCCGGTCATAAGGGTATGATTGGGTCATTTGTTGAAACACATGAAGTTTGTAAAGATACAACAGAGAATCGCCACTCTCTCGGATAATATTAAGAGTAGTATTCCAGTTTGCGGGTTGATATGTGTGATCAGTACTTTAGACTGTGGCCACAGCGGAAGAATCATGTGAGATTCTTGGGTTAGCACGATCATGACACTATCAACATCATATCTTTGACCATATGGGTAGACACTTTCCGTACCCTAGGTCAATAGGTGGGGATACAGTGAGGCGAGGGACCGTATCATATGTAAATCGCATACAGAATGTGTATATATATCTTTCCTTCTCATTTGGAGCCATTGGCATGTTGCTAGATGTCAACCTGGTCATTGAAATCGAACGACCATATGATCGGAGGATAATTTATGTTCGATTAAATTATCACGATTCATTTCATGTCCAACTTGAGGAAAACCCAAAAGGTCACACGCAACAAAGTCGAAATCAATGGTTAACAGTGCACAGTACAAATATAACAGCATATATGATTGATGTAGGAATTGTTCATAAATGGTTCAATGTATTTAATTATTGAACAGATCATTTATGAGGTTCCATAGTGGCTTAGGGAATGGTGAATGACGATAGGGGCACTTTGGGAAATGGAATTTTAAAAAATTACTATTCACGTGAATAATAACGTGAATAGTAATGTAAATAGTAAAAAAAATTGTATTTGTTTTGAATTCCAATTCGGCCATTATTAGGGTTTTATAATCTCATTAAACCACTAAATTAAGATCCAATGGCTAAGATTAAATTAGCTTTTATCACACATCGGATTCTTAATTAATTTTGTTGTCTTTGGAGCACTATATAAACCCAAAGAATTCTTCACAAATTTTGTACACCAAACCTTTCATATTTTGGGTTTATATAAGTGATCAACTCTAAAGTTTAAGAGTAAGCCACTGATTTTGAGGATCCTTAAGTCTAATTGACTAGAGGAACCTCGAGTTAAAAGTTTTGAGGTATTTGCCTAGGCTAAGACCAAGGGCAAAATACCTGTGCACTCAAGGCGTAGTCTTGCCGTTGAGTTTTGGCTTTGGTGTGTGCATTTGGAGGCCACACACTTGGGTGTCTCTTTGGAACGTGGAAGAGCTTGCTGAGTTCGAGAAAAGCTTGTAGATTGGAGGGAGGACTGGAGGAGTCTACAGTTCAAGTAAGTCTTTTTCTTTCTTTATTTTATTTAGAGTTCTTATGATAGTTATCATGTTTAAATTTATGTTCTTTGCATGTTTTATGAGTTTTATGCTTAGAATATATAGTAACATGCCTAGGCTTTTAGAATAATCAAAACAAATAGGTCTTGGGCAAAAGGAAAGGGGCATAATATTTTTAATTTTCCGCTGCGCACTCGCGGCCGCTTCCCAACAGTTCCTACCATGAACTGCATAGGATGCTGATCACGTCGGAAGAGGACCTAAGGAAGGGAGTACCGACTCGCCCTCTGAAACCTACTTCACTCTATGCTTCTTCTCAAGCCCGTCCAAAGGGAAAGAAGATGAAAGCGAAGAAGAAGAAGAAGGGTTTCGGTCTTCCACCGCAAGGAAAGATAGCAAAGCCTAAGAGGGCATTTGAAGACAAATTCCATCATTGCAGCAAGGTCGGGCAGTGGAAAATGAACTGTCCTAACTAAATTGCCAAGATAAAGAATGAGAGAGCATCTACATCATGTACATTTATTTTTCCAGTTATTGATATCTCACTAGCTTGTGAAGCTGTTACATCCAGCTGGATTTTGGATTCTGCTTGTCCTGTTCACATTTGTAATTCGTTGCAGGTGTTGAAGGAAAGTAAGAAGTTGAAGCCTTGAGAGGCAGTTGCGTTTTGGGAGTGGAGACTCTCTAGATGCAGTTGCAGTGAGAGTATGTGAGATCCCCTTACCGAGCGGGAGCCTTTTGTTGTATGATTGCTACGTTGTACCAGGATGTGTAGCAAATATTATATCTCTTTTTGTATTAGATACATAAGGTTATCATGTTAATATTAAGAACTGTTCTTTGTATTTATTTGATAAACATAATATTCAGATCCTTTGTTGTCCAAATGAGCATGGTCATTACACATTGCATACTTATAGAGATATTTTGAATACTAGGATTAATAAACGTAGTTTACTTGTAGTTAATAATATTGAACTTTGGCATATGAGGCTAGGTTATATAGGCATTAAATGCCTTACCCAATTGGTTAAGAATGGTTTGATACCAGATCTTACCATTGAACCATATCCAACTTGTGAATCATGTATTCAGGGTAAGATGACCAAAGCCCCATTTTCTGGTGTTGGACACTGAGCCACTAACTTACTGGAACTCGTACATTCTGATGTGTGTGGTCCACTAAGTCAGCCTGCTCATAGTGGTTATTCGTACTTTGTTACCTTTACCAATGATCTGTTACGGTACGGTTATGTCTATCTGATGAGACAAAAATCAGAAACCTTTGAAAAGTTCAAAGAATTCTGTAATGAAGTAGAAAAACAGATTGGTCAATATATTAAATGCCTTCGATTTGATCGAGGCGGTGATTATATGAGCAGTGAGTTCATGGATTATATGAAGGAGAATGAGATTCTCGCTCAATATACTCCTACAGGTACTCCACAACACAATGAAGTGTCTGAGATGAGAAATCTGACTTTATTGGATATGGTCCGATCTATGTTGAGTTTTACAGATTTGCCCTATTACTTATGGGGCTACTCTCTTTTAACAGCTGCACATCTTTTGAATAAGATTCCTTCCAAAATTGTTCCTACGACTCCATATGAGATATGGACCGGTAGGAAACCAAATCTTAATTATGTTAAGGTTTGGGGTTGTCCTGCCTATGTCAGGATGGATCAACAAGACAAGCTTTCACCTCGAGGGCAAGAGTTTAGGTTTGTTGGATATCCTTTGAATACGAAGGGATATATGTTCTATGATACCGAGCTTCGAAAGGTGTTCGTAGCTCGCTTCGTAAAATTTCTAGGGGTATAATTTTTGTCTGAAGAAGGTAATCATAGACATGTTGAACTTGATGAAGTCCAACTTGAAAACAACGAACCAACGGAAGAACATGAAGTTCAAGTAGATAAAGAACCTTCACACACACACACTCCATAGGTCACAAATGGTATCTAGACCTCCTGAACGCTTGTATTTGATACAAGAAAATAGTCTCGATGTTCTCTTAGTTGAAGAGACTTATCCTTTTACCTATAGAGAATCGATGTTGGACATCGACTCCATGAAGAGGCAAAGTGCCATGAAATCCGAGTTAGACTCAGTGTATGAGAATCAAGTTTGGGAATTGGTTCCGCTTCCCGAAGGAATTGTTTCTATCGGTTGTAAATGGGTTTACAAGAGGAAGCGTGGGCTTGATGGAAATGTTGAAACCTATAAGGCCCGACTGGTAGCAAAAGGTTACACGCAGAGACCTAGCGTCAACTACGATGAAACTTTTTCACCAGTAGCAATGTTTAAGTCTATTAGGATTTTGTTTTCTATAGCTGCTTATCATGATTACGAGATTTGGCAAATGGATGTCAAAACGGCTTTTCTAAATGGATTTCTTGATGAAGAAATCTATATGAAACAGTCAGAGGATTTTGCATCCAGCGAGAACTCGGGTATAGTATATAAGCTTAAGAAGTCCATTTATGGACTTAAACAAGCTTCACGAAATTGGAATCTTCGATTCGACGAGATTATTAGATTGTATGGTTTTCTCAAGAATTCAGAAGAATCATGTGTGTATCAGAAGGTCAGTGGGAGCATAGTGGTTTTTTTGGTCCTCTATGTTGACGACATCCTAATCATTAGGAATGATATATAGATGATGCAAGGCGTCAAAGCTTACCTCCGTAAGAATTTCTCCATGAAGTACCTGGGAGAACCTTCCTATGTTTTAGGCATAAACCTCTATATGGATAGAGAAATGAAGTTGATTGGGTTATCTCAATCAACGTATATAGATAAGATCTTGGAACGGTATAATTTTGGTAACTGTAAGACAACAAATATATCGTTCAGACATGTGATTCATCTTTCAAAGAAGATGTGTCCTCAAACAGAAGATGAGAAGATTAGAATGTCTAACCAACCTTATGCTTCATGTTTGGGCACCATAATGTATGACATGTTATGTACAATGCCTGATATCAGTTTCCCTGTTAGCGTAACCAGTAGATATCAGTCCAATCCAGGCAATGACCATTGGATGGCCATTAAACATATCCTGATGTATCTCAAATGTACTATGGATAAGTTGATAATATATGGAGGAAATGAACTGCAAGTTAATGGGTATACGGATTCTGACTTCCAATCAAATCTCGATGATAGAAATTCTACATATGGATTCGTCTTTACCCTTAATAGAGGTGCAGTTTGTTGGAAGAGTTCCAAACAGGGGTCAACAACATATTCCACCATAGAGGCGGAATACATTGCAGCTTCTAAAGCTGCAAATGAAGCTGTATGGATTAGGAACTTTATCACAGAATAGGGAATGGTCCCAAGTATCGAGAATGTGATTCCGTTATACTGTGATAATACTGGATATTCAACAAGTCAAAACAAAGCAACTAAAGTCATCTCCTAAAATATCATAACTTAAGATATTTATATTTTTTAATTATTTAACAATTAAATAATTATTTAAATATAAATATTTTAAATACATGTATTTTATTTACTTTAAATATACAAATACATATATATATTTATGATATATGTCAAATATCACAATTTGACATTTAATTAATATGTATTTAATAAAATCTATCATTAAATACAAACACACATTAATGAGGAAATAACTATTAGGCCCATTTGCATGTATTTTTCGTTTAACATTTAAACGACTTATAAATAATCAGTATTATTCATAAAAGTTGCTCTAGTCTTCTACGAGTATATTTCACTAGTGAGACCTCTTAGATTCAGGCATATCCGTCACAAAATCCAATTTCATGTCCATAATTTACCCACCTGTAAATCATGACGACCACGGATAAACTCGTTGAATCATACAGGTCGAGGTCATGGCATATGTTTAATCCCCCGTCACATGTATCCGGATATATCCCAGAGATATAGATGTAAACGTCAAATCTCTATAGGGACAATCTCGTCGACGTCTCTATTGGCAATCTCTAAAAGAACACTTAGAACTTACTTCTAAAGTGTACCACGAGCCCATGGTTTTTTCTGATTGCTAATTATATATGGACTATTTATGCTCTGTACACAGAACTGACGGATCTTATCCCGACACACACAAGACACCCTGAGGATCTGTCCACACCCAACGAGCAGGCGGAGGTCTGATCTAAATAGATCGGTGACGTGACTGCCATGTAAGTGTGGAAGATGTCTCATGTGCCCACAATGGTATCTCAAGTCGAAGAATCACAAATGCTACTCAATCCGAGAAGATTCTTATTGACGTTAGTGTACCATTCATTAAGAATCTTCAGTGAGTCGTTCAATGTTTATGCGCTATAAACATCTACACGTCTATACGAGTCTCCAAGACTTATGATTCATTGAGAAACCATTTGAATCTAATATTCCAGTAAACCACATATACCGGTTTCAATGTTACTGACAAGTAGTATAAACCTTGACCAGGAACTGTCTAAGAATTACAACGTCATGATAAACCTCAATGTCAGTTGCGACGCTTTTGCAACTGCATCATGACTAATCATTTTAAGGTCAATTACGTCTTTACCATATCAATAGATATATTATATTATAGAAACTGCTTATTTTATTCAAAAATAACGTTTACAAGAGTATTTACAAGGAAATACAACGGGGAATTGGCGCTCTGAGCACCAACCCCAACAAAATCTCACTTGCTCTAGTGCCAATATCGATTGTATCTAATACCCATCGACTCCACATGTTTATCAAATAACTTCAGAGGAATGGCCTTCGTAAGCGGGTCTGCTACATTATCTTCACTCGATACCTTGCACACGATAATTTCCCATCGCGACATAATCTCTCGAATGATGTGGTACTTGTGTTCCATATGCTTCGACTTCTGATGCGCCCTCGGTTCCTTTGCTTGCGCAATGGCTCCAGTATTACTACAATATAACGGAATCGCATTCTCGATAAAACCCCTACAGTGAGCTACCCCCTATGATGATGCATTGATAATTAAGGTCGTTATCGGATGGGTCGAGGTGGACAGAATACTAGTGGATCCAGGGAGTGCTGTGGATATAATCTCCAATAAAGCCTTGGATTGACTCGGTGTGGAGTACGCCACCCTAACACATGATGCAACGTCGTTGTTCGGGTTTGGGGTTGCAACTGTCGTCCTGTTAGGCCGGATACAGTTGGCGATGACAATCGGAACAGCCCCTCATACCCAAACCATGATGATGGACTTCACGGTGGTGGATTATTTGAGCAATTACCAGGTGATCGCAGGAAGGCCTTTCATGATGAAGTCCAGGGCGACGATGTCATGTCACTATCGGAAACTGAAATTCCCAACCCGAGAGGGGGTTGGGGTGGTGTGCGGAAATCAGCAGACGAAAAGGAGTTGTTTTGCCACTGTTTCCAAGGAAACATTTTGTGTTGAAGAGGTGGGCACAAAAGCAAACAGAGGGAAGAAGATACGACTGAGGTAGAGTCGGCTAATCCCCGACCCGAGTAGTCAACTGAGTTAGGAGCGGATGAGGAGCTAGAGCTAGTAGAGCTCATCAGCCCGGGAAAAACAATTAAGGTCGAGGCATGACAGGAGGCACGTCTGAAGAAATAGTTGATGAGCTTCTTGAAGGAATACGTAAATGGTTTCGCATGGGGGCACAGAGATATTCCCGGGATTGACCCTAGGTTCATCAGTCACCGCTTGGCAGAAGAGGAGAATCTTCAATTAGGAACGGTATGGGGTGATCCGAACAGAAGTTGAGAAATTACTGAAGGTCGGATTTATCAGGGAAGTCAAGTACCTGAAATGGGTATCCAATGTGGTCTTGGTGAAAAAGGCCAACGGGAAGTGGATGATGTGTGTAGACTTCTCCGATCTAAACAAAGCTTGCCCAAAAAATAGCTTCCCATTTCCTAAGGTTAACCAGCTGGTAGACTCCAAAGCATGTCATAGAGTTCTCAGTTTTATGGATGCCTTCTCAGGTTATAATCAGGTCAAGATGCATCCCGAGGATAAAGAAAAGACAACTTTCATCACCGACTAAGGGTTGTATTGCTACAAGGTGATGCGTTTTAGGCTGAAGAACGTCGGGGCTACTTATCAGAGATTAGTGAATAAGGTTTTCAAGCCCCTCATTGGCAAGACAATGCAAGTCTATATCGATGACATGATCATAATGTCAAAAGAGCCCGGAGATCATCTAGTCGACGACAGTGCGACGTTTAAGCTATTAAGGAAGCACAACATGAGTTTGAATCCAGCCAAATGCACCTTTGGGGTATCGTTGGGGAGGTTTTGGGCTATATGGTCAGTGTTTGGGGCATCGAGGCAAACCCACATAAGATCATAGCAGTTCTGGATCTTAAACCCCCAATTACGGTCAATGAGGTGCAAAGCCTGACATGTCGGGTGGCAGCGCTGAACCGGTTCATTTCCAAGGACATCGATAAATGTCACATTTTCTTCAAGATGACCAGGAAGGTTGTGCTGAAGAAGTACATAGCACAACCTCCATTATTGGCAAAGCCGATCTCATGTGAAACTTTGTTCTTGTACTTAGCAGTTTCTGAAAATGTTGTGAGTTCAGTGTTGGAGCCGAGCATGATTGCCTATCAGGCTGAGGTGAATAAGATAGTTAGAAGGATGAGAGATGTGATTTTCGAGCAGGTCGGGCGAGAGAGCAACCATCAGGCAGACTCCTTGGCACGGCTTGCGTCGTCCATCAAGTCAAAGACTCCTCAGACTATTCCTTTGGGATTTCTGCAATCCAAAAGTGTTGGGATGCCAGATGTGATGGAGGTGGACGCTGAGAGATGGTCATCATGGATGGACTCAATTAAGAAGTACTTGGAATAGGGGAGTGGGGAGTTACCGAAGATAAGAAGGAGGCGAGGAAACTGAAATAAAAAAGCGCTAAGTTTTAATTGATAGATAGGGAGTTGTACCGGAAGGGATACACAACGCCATACTTAAGGTGTCTGGGCGCCGAGGAGACGGATTATATACTTACGGAGATTCATGAAGGGATCTGTGGAAGCCATGTAGGAGGACAGTCAATCACTCACAAAACACTAAGACATGGGTTCTTTTGGCCAACGATGCACCAGGATGGGGTTAAGAAGGCGCGATCATGCGATGGATGTCAGAAGAACGCAAACATAACTCATCTGCCTCATGAGCAGCTGACAACCTTATCAAGTCCTTGGCTGTTTGCCCAGTGGGGAGTAGATATCATCGGGTCGATGCCAACAGGACGGGGTCAAGCCAAGTTCGCCATAGTTGCCATTGATTACTTCACAAAGTGGGTGGAAGCTGAACTGTTATCTACAATTACCAAGAAGAAGACAACATATTTTGTCAGGAAAAATATAGTGTGCCAGTTCAGGATTCCCCGAGCTATTATTACTTACAACGAGAAGCAGTTTGACAGCAGGGGCTTCAGGAAGCTTTGCTAAGACCTCCAGATTGCACAAAATTTTCAAATTTTCAAATTTGAATTAAAGTTAAACAAGGCTAGAATCCCACTTTGTTAAAGTTTCTGCTGCTTCCTGATAAGTGTGGTTTATACCCACTTATTCTTACATTCTTAGCTTAATATTTTGTTAGATTATGTGTCATTTAATGTATTTTGTAGTTTATTTTATGTCTTATTTGTAGGAAGCATTGGAACATGGATCTTGGGGCAATTTGACTTGTTTTGGGACCCTACGGACGCATCGGAAGCATGCGGGAAAGTAAAAAACACATAAATCGGCAAAGCATAATTTGTGCCTAGCGCCGCGGTGCCCTAAAGTGGCATTGCGGCGCCCCTTCAGCATCTCATACAAAAATGCCGCAAGTTTGGCGCCGCGGCGCTGCGCAGAGTCCCAGAAACATCAATTTTTAGGGTTTTATATGCACAATGACTCCAAGACTTTCTTATAAATACACAAGCTCCTCCAAAACCCTAAGGAGGAGGCTAATACACAACTCAAGACGCAAAACACATATTTTAGAGAGATCCAAGGAGGAAGATTGAAGAGTAATAAGAGAAGACGAAGGCGGTGACGTCCGAAGAGGAAGGGATTCAATTCGGATTTTATCATCTAATTTCTTTCTTAAAACTCTAATGATTTCCATTATGGTCATGACATTACTTCCAATGTTTTATTATTTGGTCATGAACTAACTCCATAATTCTAAAGGATGATGTAGCCAATGTTTGAACTTATGTATTATTTGCCAAGTTGATTATTATAAAGTTTGATTCAGTTTATTTATATTCTCTTGTGTTTAATGCTTCTTGTTTGTTGGCCACAAATTGAGATGATGAATGTTTAGAATCTATCGCTCGGGAGAGAGAGATTTTGAATATGATCTAGAGTATATAACCTAAGAGTTTTATAGAGTTCAGGAGAATCTATAATTCCTTTGAAGTCGTTAACACAGAATCACAGAGAGCAATGAATTGTTAATTACTAGATTTTATTAGAGATATCAAAGTCTGTAATTGATAATATTTTCACTATTGCTCGGGAGAGAGAGTGGAATACTTTAGGATTCTTGACTTATAAACAGCGCAAATGAATAAGGATTGAATGACATGACAAATACATAGGGGATAACTAGGTGAAATCAAACTCTAGAATCTCTCTATTCATTGGATTGTCTTTATCAATGTTTTACTATCTTGTTTATTTAGTTTTTAGTTTTAATATTAGTTTATTCTAAATTTAGTTATTTTCTGAATAAAGTTAGGATTATCAATTATAGTACTTAGTGTAAGTTGAATACAATCCTTGTGGGTTCGACACTCTCTCAATTATCTTTACTAAAACTTGACACCATACACTTGCGGTACGATATAAAATATCACAATAAATTTTTGAAGTTGTTGCTGGGAATTGTTAATTTAATTCACACTAATATTATTACCAAGTAATCTTAACTTAACTTTAGATTTTTATTTATATTTTTAGTTTATCTTTGTTTTTATTATATTTTTGTTTATTTTTATTTTTATTTGATTTTTTTCCTGTTTTTTGTGTTCTCGTGAATGTGAAGATTTACAAGTCTCGACTCGCTCTTGTTTGATCCTGAAATAGAAAGAAAAGCGAGGACACTAAAGAAAGAAAAAAAAATTGAAAATGAAGCAATGGCGGCTGAAAACAGAGAGAACAATCAACGCCGAGTGGCAATCAGAGATCACTTCAAGCCGCTCATAGATGATAATTACTCTAGGATTGCACATCCGCCAATCAATGCTAACAACTTTGAGCAGAAACATTCATTGATCAACATGGTGCAAAAGAATCAGTTTGAGGGTTCAACTGCAGAGGATCCCAACATGCATTTAAGGATGTTCCTGGAGATGACAGACACCATAAAGATGAATGGCGTGACTAAAGAGGCTATCAGGCTATGCTTATTCTCATTCTCTTTAAGGGATAAAGCGTTTCATTGGCTTTAATCAATACAGATAGGGAGTATCATGACATGGCAGGATATGACCGCGAAAGTTCTTGAGAGGTTTTTCCACTAGCTAAATCAGCTCAACTAAGAGCAGAAATTAACATACTTAAGCAGCTGGAAACTGAGAATCTGTATGAAGTATGAGAGCGCTTTAAGGATCTACTCTGAAGATGCCCACAACACGATTATGCAGACTGGGTATAGATTCAGTTGTTCTATAATAGGCTGAATGGTTCGAATAGGACTGTGGTTGATGCAGCACCTAGGGGAGCTCTATTCAAGAAGTCAAATGAGGATGCCTACAATCTGTTAGAAGAAATGGCCATTAACCACTTCCAATGGCCAAGTGAACGCACTACGGTGACCAAAGTTGCTGGCATACGTGAAGTGGATCCTCTCGTGGCACTTACAGCTCAGATTTCAACCATATCGACTCATGTAGCAGCCCTAACAAATCCACCAATACAACCATCTATTGAATCTGTGGCGGCTGCAAATATGCTGTTATTGGAAGGAGACCATAGCTTTGAGCAAGTCCAATATGTGAACAATCGAAACTTCAACAACTATAGAGGCAATCTTGTGCCTAATTATTATTATCCGAATATGTCATATGCTAATACAGAGAATTTCTTGCAACCTTCTTATGGCTTCAACAATCAAAGAGCTGAGCAGAAAACTTCTTTAGAAGACCTCATGAGCACGTTTGTTGCTAAAACTTCAGAGAAGTTTGAGAAGAATGAGTCAAGGCTGAATAATATTGAGACGCACCTGGGCAATATCGGAGCAACAATGAAGTCTTTAAAAGTGAAAATTAGGCAGATTGCATCATCTGTGGCTAATCAGAATGGGGTATTTCCTAGTAATACTGAAGTCAACCCTAAAGAGCAGTGTCAAGCCATAACCATCAGGAGCGGAAAAGAGATCAAAGACACCTCTCAAGACCAATGCAGTCAAGAAAAAGAAGCGGTAATTCATGAAGAAACGGTAACAGAAAAGGAGAACAATGCAGTAGTTCCCTCATATAAGCTACCACACATCGCAAAGACACATTTACCATACCCTCAGCGCTTTCAAAAGAAGAAGTTGGATCAGTTCGCCAAGTTCCTAGACATTTTTAAGAAGATCCATATCAACATTCCCTTTTCAGATGCTTTGGAACAAATGTCAAACTATGTGAAGTTTATGAAGGAGATAATGTCCAAAAAAAGGAAGCTGACAGATTTTGAAACAGTAGCACTCACAGAAGAGTGTAGTGCTATTATACAGAAGAAGCTTCCTCCAAAACTGAAGGATCCTGGCAGCTTTACCATACCTTGCACTATTGGGAATCGATATTTTGGTAAGGCACTATATAATTTAGGGGCAAGTATCAATCTCATGCCGTTATCCATCTACAAACAGTTGGGCATATGTGAGGCAAAGCCAACCACAATGACATTGTAGCTAGCAGATAGATCTCTCACCTACCCAAGAGGAATAGTAGAGCATGTCTTGGTGAAGGTGGATAAGTTTTACTTTCCTGCAGACTTTCTTGTGTTTGATATGGAAGAGGACCGTGACGTCCCAATCATCCTTGGGAGGCCTTTCTTGGCAACCGATAGAACAATCATTGATGTGCAGAAAGGTGAACTGAAAATGAGAGTTCAATATGAAGAAGTCACCTTCAATGTTTTCAAAGTCACGCCGAGTCCTCAAGGTGATGAAGAATGTCACATGTTAGACATTGTAGTAAAAAGAGTTGCAAACACGCAGGGTGAACCAGCAGTTAAGCAACCAACAAGCATAGTGAAGCGATGCAAAGAAGATCCTCCGCGGCCAGAACTGAAATCACTCCCAAAGCGTCGCAAAAAGAGGAAATCCAGAGTCAATGCTCGCCGGAAGATGATCCATGGGAAGCTCAAATAGTGATCAAGTCAATTTTTCCATATGTGCAGCCCCAATTTCAACATTCAATAGTTAAATTTCCACAGCCCGCCAAGCTATCTTTTTCATGTCATAACAACCAGTGGATACCAAAGAAGAAGCCATCATGATCATTGGGTGGTGTTACGTCTGGCTGAAGACGTTAAACTTAGCGCTAGAGGGGAGGCAACCTTTGCGGTTGCATTTATTTATTTTTTATTTTTATTTTCTTACTTTATTTTTTATTTTATTGTGTGTTATTTGATAGTTTATTAGTTTGCATGCGTATTTATGCATGTGTTAGCACAAAACACACAAAGCCCGCGCAACCAAATTCTGACCAGCAGGAGCCTGATCAACTCCATATATGGTAGTGTTGTTCTTTACTTTTGTTTCTTTATGTTTATCTTACATTGAGGACAATGCAAGTTTTAAGTTTGGGGGTGTGTACATGTAGTGATATAGCTCCTGCTAATTTTTTTTTAAAAAAAAAATTGAAAAGAAAAAGTTAAACCACCTAAAACCGATAGGCGTGAAACTACCTACGGACGAGTATTATGACCACCATAAGGAGAAATGCTACCTTAAATGGTAGGTGTGTTGAAAAAAAAAGAAGAAAAAAACTGTATCATACTGAGCACAGAATAAGCAAATACAAGAGTACTTTTGAGATATCTAGGTTGGTTTGACCCGTCGAATCCCAATTTTTTAGACGAAATCATTGAGTTGGCTTACTTAGGAGTCGAGCTGTGAATGAACTTTACACACACTATGAGTCTGGCTTAGATGATTTATTCAAGAACTTGGATTTGAGTTGCATTGCGTACTTTGAAGGTTTTCTGATTTCATTGATGAGCATTCTTTGAGGACAATATTATGTAACTATCGGGACTATTTTATTTCTTTTATTATATTTTTGCATGTTTGTGAGGTATCGTCGCTGTAAGCCCTCACGAGACTATAACTCGTCAACCAGGTCCGCCTAGGGGTTTAAAGGCTTGTTGCATACGCTAAATGCAATGGTGATCCCTATGAAAGTGGCTTAGTTAACTTAGTTAATTTTGTTTGTTTATTTTTATTTAGTTTTTATTTAGTCTTATGCTCGGGACTAGCAAAATTTTAAGTTTGGGGGTGTTTGATAAGTGTGGTTTATACTCACTTATTCATGCATTCTTAGCTTACTATTTTGTTAGATTCTGTGTCATTTAATGTATTTTGTAGTTTATTTTATGTCTTATTTGTAGGAAGCATTGGAACATGGATCTTGGGGTAATTTGACTTATTTTGGGACCCTGCGGACGTATCGGAAGCACGCGGGAAAGCAAAAAACGCAGAAATCGACAAACCTGAATTTTTGCCTGGCGCCGCGGCGCCCCTTCAGCATCTCATACAAAAATGCCGCAAGTTGGACGCCGCGACGCCACTTTCCGGCGCTGCGCAGACTCCCAGAAACATCAATTTTTTGGGTTTTATATGCACAATGACTCCAAGATTTTCTTATAAATACACAAGCTCGTCCAAAACCCTAGGAAGGAGGCTAATACACAACTCAAGACTCAAAACACATATTTTAGAGAGATCCAATGAGAACGATTGAAGAGCGACAAGAGGAGACGAAGGCGGTGACGTCCGAAGATGAAGAGATTCAATTCGGGTTTTATCATCTAGTTTCTTTCTTAAAACTCTAATGATTTTCATTATGTTCATGACATTACTTCCATTGTTTTATTATTTGGTCATGAACTCCATAATTCTATAGGATGATGTAGTCAATGCTTGAACCTATGTATTATTTGTCAAGTTGATTATTATAAAGTTTGATTCATTTTATTTATATTCTCTTGTGTTTAATGCTTCTTGTTTGTTGGCCACAAATTGAGATGATGAATGTTTAGAATCTATCGCTCGGGAGAGAGAGATTTTGAATAGGATCTAGAGAATATAACCTAAGAGTTTTATAGAGTTCGGGAGAATCTATAATTCATTTGAAGTCGTTAACACAGAACCACAGAGCGTAATGAATTGTTAATTACTAGATTTTATTATGGATATCGAAGTCTGTAATTGATAATATTTTCATTATTGCTCGGGAGAGGGAGTTGAATACTTTAGGATTGACTTATAAACAGCGCAACTAAATAAGGATTGAATGACATGACAAATATATAGGGGATAACTAGGTGAAAGCAGACTTTAGAATCTATCTATTCATTGGATTGTCTTATCAACGTTTTACTATCTTGTTTATTTAGATTTTAGTTTTAATATTAGTTTATTCTAAATTTAGTTGTTTTCTGAATAAAGTTAGGATTATCAATTATAGTACTTAGTGTAAGTTGAATATAATCATTGTGGGTTCGACACTCTCTCACTTATCTTTACTAAAACTCGACACCGTACACTTGCGGTACGATATAAAATATCACAACACTTCTAATATATAAAGAATCTCCTTGTACTTACCGAATTTATTAAAACCAGACCGGCCAGTTCAACCGATCGAATCGAGAACTGGCCGTGAATCAGATCCGGTCAAAGATAAAAAAATTGATCCGAACAAAACCGGTGAACCGGACCAGACCGGACTGGTCCTATTTTTTTTATAAGTTTTAATTAAATAAAACTATTTATTACGTAAGCCGATTTTGCAGATTTTTTGGGCATTGTTTAACCGGTTGAACCAATGATCAATTGAACTTTTTACATCACTGGTTCGATCACCGATCTAATTCTGAAAAGACCGGTAGTTACCATAACATTATTACATCTACAATTCGGTCTCTGATGGAAAAGAGACGTCAGCGCATGAACACAAACAAGGAAAGCCAGCCTGCATATCCCCCCCATTGTTAATCACAAGGCAATGCAGCGGCATTGGCCTTAGCACTAAAGTATTTGAATGATTCTTCATTCCTATCAAATTATGGTTGATTTTTCATAATATTTAAAAACTATAATAATAATAATAATAATAATAATTTTATGGCTTATTGAACGAATGAAACTTGGGTGGTCATTAGGTGGAATTTCATAATAGAACGGTCACAAAATCATTGACTATCAACAAAAATATATCGTGCAATCATGTAATAGTGAGCATCTAATCAAATTAAAACTTATAGGTAGTCAACTCAGACCCCCACTTTCGTTCTTTCAAAATCCCAAAGAAGAAAATTTTCACTGTAAATTTGCCTCAACGTTCTCACAACTGACTCCACTAACATTCATATTTATGCACATCTTTCTGTACCCCTCTACCCCACCAGAAAGAAAAAGAAATAGAAAATACAAGCCCTGAGTCCTCCAAATGCATGAATTTTCAAAGAAATTATATGTCATGGACTAAAACCTAACGGTGTCTCGTGTTTGCGCTACGAAGAGTCACACCATGTAAAAATTTTGTGTATCCAAGTAAACTAAGTTTTCCATCTGAGTTTCTAATCCAATCTCTGAGAAACGAATAAGCTGAAGGGCCAACATTCAATTCCTGCGGTAAAAGGGTTTTTGAAAAATGGAGATGAATGACAAATGTACTCATTAATATAATAGTCCATGACGAGGGACTTAAAATAATTACGAAATAAATGAGCATACCCGTGCCAATTCCTCTATTGAAATGACTCGGTTTCCTTCCTGCTCAAAATACTCGAAAGCAGTCGAGGCTATTTGTTCCCAGGCTTCAAGGGCCTCCAATTGAAGCGCGCTGATTGCAGCAGCGCAAAACTCTTCAAAATACATCTTCCTAGATGCAAGTGATTCCATCTGAAGTAAGATTAATACAGCAGAGTGAGATGGTGATTACTCAAAAGCATAGAAAAGCAAATATTTCGGCATATTATTGGGAAAAAACAAACAAACAAACAACAACATGCAGATTAAAAAGACAGAAGGAACTTGATCAAAGCAAGATAAAAGTTATCTAGATAAGGATAATTAAATCAAATATACTTCAAACAATATATTAATGATAAAGGAGAATGCTTTCGACTTAGTATAGTGATTCATAATATTAAATCTTTAACTTGATACAAATACAAATTTAAACGGTGAAAAACGCAAAAGAAATTACACTTGCTACTTTTTTAATTTTTTTTTCCAAATAATAACAGTAGTAATCATAGTAAAAATTGTAGGATGCCTTACCGAATTAAGAATATCAGGAACCCTCGATTCCCTCATGGCATCAGTTGCATTTCGACCTAGCGCCTGCAAAAGAAAATTCTTATAACCGCATAATTCTTTAATTTCTTCTATACAAAAGAATTAAAGACTTAAAATGATGGTATTATTACAACCAATTTCTTCCATACATCATAAACCATTCTAGACTTGAACATCTAAATAAGAGAGATTAGTAGATAACCATTCTGAAATTTTCAAGAGAGATGCTCCCATCTTTATTTGGTTCCAACAGCCTGAACTGAGCTCCAAGATATACCAACTCGTCCTCAGTCAATGCTTTTGAGAGAGCCTGCAAAAACAAAATATCAACAGATAGATAAGTGAGTTGGAACTAGATAAAATACTTGCTACTCTTTATATTTTCGAGCTTTTGCTACATAAAGCAGCATATTGAACTCAAAAGCTCCAGATAACCAATTAGAATACCTTTAAAAATATGCAGCCAGGGGTTATTTTTGTAGGAAAAATGTGATTTTATTTGTTATGGAAAACTAAGAAACCCTACTCAATTTTATGGGAAATCATTGAGCTTCTCAAAATTGAACTTCAATAAGCAAGCCACTTAGATCAACAAATACTTTTATTAAAAATAGGAAAGCATGCACATGTAGCTGAATGAATCAGTTGGGGCATTTTTTCATATCACGGCCACACTCCACAGGATTTAACACACAAAGAAATTTCCCCATTAAGAAGAAAATGAGTGTGAATACTATGATCATAGAGAATGATACCTTTAGTGCCGCACGTTTGAAAGGTGTAGCATGAAGGTATGACTTTACCAACTTGTAGATCAATATATCCAAAGGTACTGGATGACTATCATTGCGCAACCACGGGTGAGCTGCAGTTGTACAAATGCTTTTATTAGTACTAAAAATTGTGTTTTAAAAGCTCAATGACTTATAATACATTAATACTAACTTCTGTGGTACATGAGCAAGCATTATATGTTAAAATAAAACACAGATGAACTTCAAAAATCTCAGATTTGAAACACTCAACAAAACTATTACTGCAATAGCTGTTTTGTATGTTTACACAAGCTATTTATTAATATTTGAAAGAAAAAAAACCGTAAAAGAAACCAAGCAGCTTCTGAAATAGGCCATATTTTTTTTTTTTTTTGCGGGGAGGGGAGATGTTTATCAACTAACCCTTCGGTCCTTTATAAATACATATATCCAGATAAGAAGAATCCCGTAATTTATAAGGAAAAGAAGAAGAAGAAGAAGTAAAGAATCTGAACATATGACCAGTCAAATCAATACATGTCTAATATCTTTAAAGACAATATAGGAACTACCAACTTACTTAGAGCTTGGACAGCAGTCATTCTTTTCCTATAGTCCTTGTTCAGCAGTCTTTTTACAAAGTCCTTAGCCTCAGGAGAGACAGAAGGCCATGGTAGATCGTCAAAATTGGGATCTGATCTTAGTACTGATCGGAAAATTCCTGATTCTGTCCTTGCCCAGAAGGGTCGGCTTCCACATAACAAGATATAGCTGATCACACCTATGCTCCATATATCTGCTTCCAGACTATAAGATCTATGCAAGACTTCAGGTGCAACGTAGTATGCGCTACCAACAATATCATTAAGCCTTTCATCTACGCATTTTTGTACCAATAAGTAAAAAGTTAAAAAGATTTTCAGACTTCAACCAAATAAAAGTTGGTAAAAAAAGAAAACGATTGTGAATGCACTCTGGTAGTAGGGTCCAACAATATCACGACAATTGTGCATGTCCAGGAATTAATTAACTAAATTGCCAATGTGGATAATTTTCGATTTTTTGCTTCAAAAGATGTCAGATATGTCAATAAGTTCCATGATGTGTAAATACCATCTTTGTCTTCCAAGGAAAAATAGATCCAACCTAAGGATAAATCTAAAGTTTGAAAACTAAAATTTCCATGAACATGGCCCATAAAGAGCCAGACAGCTGATACAAATTTATCTCATTGTCCCTCTAACATGAAAACTAGTAAGCCTGTTGATAGTCTTAACTTCCCATATACATAAGGGTGATTATTTGATGCTATGTAGAGAGGGAAAAAAAGGAACTTAAATATTACCTGGTCTGATAAAGTCGGAGAGACCAAAATCAATAAGCTTCATATCAGCATCATCATGTCCAGAAGTAAAAAGAAAATTCTGTTACAAAACATGTGAAAAGTATCGGTAAAAATTGTTTAAAGAGAGCAACAGAAATCACACACAAAACACAAGGCGTCTTTGAGAGCCCCAACGCCCCCGCCCCTCAAAATGCTAAATAAAGAGCAATAGAAACCTAAGTATCACAACTCAAGTGACTTAAAAATGAACCACATAAAGACCTCTGGCTTCAAGTCACGGTGTACGACGCCTTGAAGATGGCAAAAGGCAACCACACTTAGAATTTGCACAAGTATAGCTTTAGCATCCTCCTCTGTGTACCTTCCCCCCCTGCATTAGAAAAGAATCATCTGAGTAATTAATTGTACAATTTCAATCATACACGTGCCCATTTTCTTGTTCACAGAACCTGAATTGGTTCAATCTGTGTAGTAAATAATTTGCAAGGAGATCTTCAAAGTCGTTATAGAATGCATGAAGTGACAACTATCATCATAACTCGTAAGCAATATGATTAAGGGCAATTTGTAAATCTAAAATCAGATGATATCCCATTTATAATGGCATTTGAATTTAGTTTTAGAAATGGCTCCATCCAACTAGTGTTTTAGACGTCCATGTTATACAACTCTTTAATAAAGTACTTCAAACACTGAGTCTCGAATAGAAAGAATATAATGAATATTTGTTACTTTGCTAAAATTCTGTCTAGAAGCTCCCCACCCTTGCACAATCTGCCAAGAGGAAAAATAAACTTTGTAAAGATTGCTATGATATACATAGGAAAATGAACAATAAAGTGGAAACCCTAAAAAATGCGATCCTATGCTAAACCATATATATCTGTAGCTAACTTCAAATAGAGACAAGAAAAGACATACTCCATGACTATGTACACGTTGTTTGCATCCTCGCAAGCATCATAGAATTTGACTAGATGCTTATGACCTGACAATGCTTTCAATATTTTCACCTCCCTCCGAACATCCTCAATTGATATTGCCGTTGTCATCTGCCAAATAAATCTTATCAGCATAAAGATGTTGCACAATCAACAAGCAACAATTAATAAAATTTGGAAAGAGAAACAAAAGTTTGGATAAATTTAGCTGGTGTAAGAAATGAAATATTAGACGTAAAACTAAAATATGCTTATAAGCATGTCTATATTTACTTCATCAACTATTTAGCATAAAAGGCACAACTCCCTAGTTGCCAAAAAAGGGAAAACATAGAATGAATTGACGGCACAATTTATATATGTATTCCAGGACTTAAAAGGGAAAATAATAAAACCATCAGTACCCAAAATCAATGACATTGACGTGCAAACACACAAAGGGGGATTAATAGCAATCAGCTATAGACTAACTGAATGTCAAAATCGGATAGCAAAAGAAATTTAGGATCAGTTTTGGGGAAAGATGCTTTGGATTTGTGCAAACTATGAAACAAGTAATTCCTTGTTAAATAAGATAGTTATCACATAATTGTTGTATCATGATTTCCATTTAATCACAAGGGTATGAGTGATAAATTTTAGGACCATGATATGTCGCCTTCGAAATATAATGAGAAATGAAAATGGAGTTTAGGGGTCAACATCTACTGATCCTTGTATGGCACACAATGTAATTGCCCTTGACGTCATTATGTAATTGGCCAAGAATTCTTTCCATCATTATGAAGATCATAATCTGATAGTGAAATATAAGACATAAGTGGGAAGTTGAAAACTATACAACAAGCAACACCGTTTTTCTATCATCACTGAGAAACAAACAAACCTCATCCACTTTATGCTGGCATACATTGCAACCAGGCTAAGACATGACATTATAACACATTCTCCACCTAGCATCTATGAAAAAATGTACGTTATAATCTCGAAATGTAGAAAACAAGAAACTCCATAACCTATCTATTGCAATTTGCAAGATATTTTAACACCTATGAGACTATGACACACCCAAAGCATCATCAAGAGATGAGATCTACGATGTACTAATACTCTAATAGTAATAGCCAATTCAATCTCCACCACCTCAATCAGTTGATAGAAAATGCAACCCCACTATGCTTCTTTATTAATTTGGAAAAATGACAATATAAATCTGTTGAGCTTCTATATGGGGTTGAACAGGCTAAGGTAGTACAGATCCCTATTTATTCGGAATAATTTTTGATGTCATACATGATTATGCCATAATTGATAATTCCCAACTTAGCACCACAGCTTCCGTTTAAAACGGAATACTCTGCACTAAAGATAAGCTCCAATTTAGGCTCCTTTCAACTTACTAATAAAATGAAATAGCGACCACTTGAAATACCTTCTTGTTGCCACTAGAAAGCATAGACCCTAACAACATAATTATCTGTCAAGAATAGTTTGTTTCAGAAATCTTGTCTCGCACATTTAGGAGAAAATGTATCTCAAATGACTATAGACTCTTATTTTTCGCCAACTATGATAATAAGCCAAAAAGTGATAAAGAAGTTATATGCCTTTTCATTACTTTTACTCAATCTTGTTCCTTTCCTTATTCCACTTCAGTCAGACGCTCACTATCAATGAGATGTGGCACTTAGGATGAGATGAGAACCTTTTTCTTTTTTGGAAAATATCACCAATGTGTGAACCATATACATATCACATCAGATAGAAATATATACTATGTTAATCATCTCTAAGACTAGAATATATAGATAACTAATTAGTACCAGATCTTCAGGCGATTTTTTTTAGAAGGGAATTATTGACCTTGTTAAATACGTATCCTAATTTATTTTGACTACTAAATAAAACACTGTTTACAATTGTTAGTCATTCGTATTATAGCTCTATGGGTGGAAACCAGCTTGAACTGTAACAGTCAACTCCATCTTCAATATAGTGCACAAACTAATCTAGCATAGAATAGATCAATAACATACATTTTTTTTCCTAAGATATCGCATGGTGAGTACCATAGACATCTGATGAATTCACTTTCCATAACACATGCAATCTCATCTCCTGTCAAGTTTTGTCAGAAAGAATCTCAGTAAATTTGTCAAGAATACATCCAGCAAGGTGCTTATATAGGACGCTTTAACTTACAAAAAGAAAGACAAAGGGAAAAGAAAAGGGACTTCAAAAGAATCAAAACAAAAACGAGATGTGCAAACATTTAAGGAGCACAACATGTCATACTTCAAGGATCATCAAGAGAAAAGGTTTAATCTCAAACTAAATCAATTACATGAGGATCAGATGGAGTTTAGATCCACTCTAATGCAACAAGTGTTTTTTGCTATGTCTACACACTGCAACCCATGTGCATAGGACATACAGCAACATGACTATATCGCTACAGCACATTACATCATTCACTATCAAAGATCCTTAATCATGGGTCTTGAAATCCTGTTCCTGATATCCTATTCAGGTAATGCAAAAAAGCTACTGGACCTTCAAAACCAAACAGGTTCCAATTTTCTCTTCTAAACTTAACCTTAATATAAGGTTTCAGCGAGAGAAAGCTAACACTAAGGAGCGCACTTAAACAGAGTAACTAAGCTCTATAATATCTTCGTATCACATAATAAGTTGCTAGTTGCCCTTGCACTTTTAGGCAAAATATACCTGTCAGGCCCATGTCAATTTGATTGTCTAGTCTTTATAGACCAGGAAATTTATAAAGTTTGTTAGTCTAAAATTAGTTTGTAAAGAGTTTTTTAATCAAAGACAAAAAATTTAAGTATGCAAGTAGCATAAAAGGATTAAATAAATTCAAACTGCCATAAGTTAGTGCCAAGAATGTTGGCAACATCAAACATGGATAAATTTCCATAGAATTTATCCCGACAAAAAGGTCCCCAAGTCAGATATCTGGTGTTGTTGGCAGATACCTCGTATTCGTCAGAGATATTGACAACCAAGCATTCTTACATTTTATTTTCTTCTATAAATATACTTATCAGGACAGTGTTTCTTCCTAAGCAACATAAAGCTATGGCTCATTTAAGGAGGAAAATAACTCTTTGATAGCTCTTCAAAAAACGACATAATAAGAGTTGGAGAAAACTTGGATTGATCAAATATACTGCTAATTTGTGGTTCTAACACAAATGCAAGTGATTGCGGTATCAAACATTCTTGATCATAATTGATGATTCCAGAAATTCTAGTATTAGGCATTAAAAGAAAACTTTTAATATTTCATCCAGCATTGTTCCAATTAAATTTATAACTAGAAACAAATTCAAGAAACCAAGAATTCAAAAACAATCACATATACACTAAATCTTAGACTACTATATTAGAGGTATCGGAATCAATCATTTGCAAGAATAGTTTTAACTCCTGATACAACCTGATAATTGTAAGATATTTTGTTATAATATAACAATAAACATTATCGGTAGAAAATGTAAATTTTGAAACTAAATTGATCAAATACAAAAAGGTAAATAAAAGAGATACAAGGATAAAACTCGAGGCCTGTAGCACACAATATCCTTAAAACAGATTCGCCTCCTATTGTCGGTGCTTATGATATTTTCAACGTCTGTTTCTTGGGATACAACGAGAACGAAATATCTTTGTCGCACTACCAAGTTATTCAGATGAACTCATGATATGTCTGAACTCTGACACAAAAATTGAAGAAAACGATAACACCGCGTCAAATGAAGAACGAGGAGTGTTGTTGTGCTATAAGTTGTGTTCTTCCTACCTTAAGGAATGAACCAATTTATAGCCATTCATATATGAGGAATCGTAAATGTCAAAATTTAATTCTAGCAATTGATTTGATAATTAATTTTAGCAATTAATTTGATAATTAAATCTAACAATTAATTTTGTTGTTACAAGAAGTTGAAGAGCCAAAAAAATTACAAGGAAGTTGTAAAACATGGCTAAGCCAGATATGGCTCAACAGATGACAACATTCATGTATGCAGGACGTATAGGTGAACACGAGTCATCCCAATTAAAGCTGGATATGCATCCCTACGCACGCGCACAAGAGAGAACCCGTATGCTTATATTCTTAATCAACCATTATTGAGTAACTATATATAAACCACTCAAGCCTTAACTTTCTTTCTCATGTGGGACAAACAAACTTTCTTTTAATTTTTTCAACTTCATAGATATACTTTGAGAGCCTATTTCACATTCATCTGAGCATCAGTTTCAGTATACAAATATACTATTTCGAAGTACTCACGGAATAAATTCCGAATCACTCAAAACCTCTTACTTTTACAAAGTAAGCCCCACTCAAAATTATGTTACCAAATAGTATTTCATCATGCTATTTTCCAAAATAATCCCCAAATAAACGAAAATTGGCGGAAAATAGAAAACAGATAGTTTTTTTACATCAAAACATTTCGACCTTGGTGAAAGAGCTCAACGAATCGAAACCTACATGGGATAGGTAGGGTTTAACCTTTAAACTTTCCCTCGTGACAATATATTTACTTTACTGACTTATCAGTAGACACGGTGACCTTGAACTGTTCTACAGTTTGTGTAAACAATGGCATAATGCACATATGAATCTTTCCTAATATAACCGAGATATCATTATTATGTTCGGTATGGCC